>CAUYON010028940.1:0-33908 GCA_963573935.1 Arctocebus calabarensis | reverse complement strand
CTCAAGTGGCTAAGGCACCAGCCACATACACCTGAGCTGGCGGGTTCGAATTCAGCCTGGGCCTACCAAAACAACAATGATGGCTGCAACCAAAAAATAGCCGAACATTGTGGCAGGTGCCTGTAGTCTCAGCTACTTGGGAGGCAGAGGCAGGAGTTGGAGGTTGCTGTGAGCTGCGATGCAAGGCACTTCACCCAGGGCGATAGCTTGAGGCTCTGACACAAAAAAAAAAAAAAAGAAACAAAGAAAGAAACAAAAAGAAATACCAGAACATTGAAAATTATAAAACATTATTGAAAGTAATTAAAGAAGACCTAAATAAATGGAAGTACTTTTCATGTTTATAGATTGAAACTTTTTTTTTTTTTAGAGACAGAGTCTCCCTTTGTCACCCTTGGTAGAGTGCTGTGGTGTCACAGCTCACAGCAACCTCCAGCTTTTGGGCTTAGGCAATTCTCTTGCCTCACCCTCCCAAGTAGTTGGGACTACAGGTGCCTGACACAACACCTATCTATTTTTTTGTTGCAATTTGGCTGGGGCTGGGTTTGAACCTGCCACCCTTGGTATATCACTGAGCCACAGGTGCCTCCAGAAACTTTTTTTTCTTTTTTTTTTTTTGAGACAGAGTCCCACTATGTCACCCTCGGTAGAGTACTATGGCGTTACAGCTCACAGCAACCTCAAACTCTTGGACTTAAGTGAGTCTCTTGCCTCAGCCTCCCAAGCAGCTGAGACTATAGGCACTGCCACAATGCCCAGCTATTTTTTGTTGTGGTTGTCATTGTTGTTTTAGCTGGCCTGGGCTGGGTTCGAACCCATCAACTTTGGTGTATGTGGTTGGCGCCATAACCACTGTAGTATGGGCACCGAGCTTATAGATTGAAACTTTTAATATTATCGAGATGACAATAATACCCAAAGTAACCTACAGATTCAATGCAATACCTATAAAAATTCCAATAGCCTTTTTCACTTTTTTTTTTTTTTTTTGAGACAGAGTCTCTCTTTATCACCCTCAGTATAGTGCTGTGGCGCTACAGCTCACAGCAACCTCCAATTCCTGGGTGTAGGCGTTCTCTTGCCTCAGCCTCCTAAGTACCTGGGACTACAGGTGCCCACCAGCTATTTTTTTGTTTTACAGTTTGGCCAGGGCCGGGTTCGAACCTGCCACTCTCAGTATATGGGGCCAGCACCCTACCCACTAGCCACAGGTGCCGCCCCCACTTTTTCAGGGCAAGTTGATCCTAATATTCATATAGAAATGCTAGAGAAGGCTGGGCACAGTGGCTCACACTTATAATCCTAGCACTCTGGGAGGCCAACATGAGTGGATTGCCTGAGCTCATGGGTTCCAGACCAGCCTGAGTAAGAGCAAGATCCCATCTCTAAAAATAGCCAGGTATTGTGGCAGTTACCTGTAGTCTCAGCTACTTGGGAGGCTGAGGCAAGAGAATTGCTTAAGCCCAAGAGTTGGAGGTTGCTGTGAGCTGTGACATAACAGCACTCTACTGAGGGCGACAAAGTGAAACACTGTCTCAAAAAAAAAAAAAAGCAAGAGACTCAGAATACCAAAACAATCTCAAGAATAACAAAGTTGTAGGACTCACACTTCCTGATTTCAAAATTTACTACGAACTACAGTAATGAATACCTATGCTACTGGAATAGGGACAGACATACAGAACAGGATAGCATTGAACAGAAACAATTCCAATTTGTGTCTACAGTAAATTGATTTTGATAAGGGTGCCAAGACGATTCAAAGAGGAAAGAACAGTCTTTTCAAGAAACGGTGCCGAGATAACCGGCTATCCACATTCAAAAGAATAAATGTGGACCTCTGCTCACATTGCATATAAAAATTTACTCATAATAGATCAAAGACCTAAATGTAAGAACTATGAAATCTTAGAAGGAAATACAGGTGTAAATCCCACACAATGGTTTTTAAAATATGATATCAAAAGCATAAATATGATTATCAAAATATAAAATTTCTGTATATCAAAGAATACTATCAATACAGGGAAAAAGAGAATCCACAGAATAGGAGAAAATATTTGCAATCATGTATCTCATAAGGGTGTGGTGTGTGGAATACATTAAAAACACCTCTTACGACTCAACTACAAAAAGATAAAAACCCAACTAAAGGCTCGGCGCCTGTGGCTCAGCGGGCTAAGGCACCAGCCATGTATACCTGAGTTGGCAGGTTTGAATCCAGCCCGGGCCCGCCAAACAGCAATGATGCCTGCAACCAAAAAAAAAAAAAAAAAAAAAAAATGGCTGGGTGTTGTGGTGGGCACCTCCCAGCTACTTGGGAGGCAGAGGCAAGAGATTCGCTTGAGCCCAGTAATTGGAGGTTGTTGTGAGCTGTGATGCCACAGCGCTCTATTCAGGTGACAGCTTGAGGCTCTGTCTCAAAAAAAAAAAAAACCCAACTAAAAAATAAGCCAAGGACTTGGATAGATACTACTTGGATATCTATCCAAAGTAGTATATAAATGGCCAATTAGCACAAGAAAAGATAGTCATCAGGGAAATGCAAATCAAAACTATAAGATACTACTTTATAGCCATTAGAGTGGCAGTTTCTCAAAAAGTTAAAAAAAAAAAAAAGAAAAAAGTTAAATACAGAATTACTATAGGACTCATGAATTTCACTCCTAGGTATTTACTAAAGTACTGAAAATAGGTGTTCAAATAAAAATGTAAATGCCAATGTTCAAACAACAGTATTGGCAATAGCCAAAGGGTGAAAACAACCCAGATGTCCATAAACTGATGAATGGCTATTATGCCAGGTATAATAAGGAGTTACTGATACACGCTAAAATATGGTAAATCTTGAAAACACTGTTAAGTGAAATAAGCCAGACACAAAAAGCCACATATTTTATAATATCCAAGATGGGCAAATCCATAGAGACATAAATCAAATCAGGGTTGCCACACGTTGCAGGGAGGAACAATGAGAAGTCACTGTGTGTAAGTTTCTTTTGTGGGTAATGAAAATGTTCTGCAATTAGGTAGTGGTGATGGTTGCATCACATTGTGAATATACTAAAAACTAGTGAATTGAACATTGTAAAATGGTAAATTTTATCTCAATAAAAAATGAAAATTAAATGTAAAAAATCAGCCTGGGCCTGGTGACTCACACCTGTAATTCCAGCACTTTGAGAGACTGGAGGTAGGTGGATTGCTTGAGGCCAGGAGTTTAAGAGTAGGCTGGGAAACATCGGGAGACCCTATCTCTATAAAAGAATTAAAAAAATAGCTAGGCATGGGTGCCTGTAGTCCCAGCTATTCCAGAGGCTAAGGCAGGAGGAGCCCTTGAAACCAGGAGTTCAAGGCTGCAGTCAGCTATGATAGTACCACTGACTCCAGCCTGCCCTACAAAGTAAGACCCTGTCTCAAAAAAAAAAAAATTAAAATATAATAGTTTCTAGAAATCCTTTAACTCAGAAATCTTGACTCAAATGCCATGCCTCTCCTTCCGGAATGTTTGGGTAATTCTGTCCATAAGAGGTTTCTAGATTGTAACATAGTAAGAAATATACTCTTTGGTCTCTGTCCTGGTTCTTGACAGAGCTCCTACATGCCTTATAATTTCCTAAGTGATAGGGATAACTAGAAACATATTTTGTTTTAATATTTGTCTTTGATTTGGTTCCTAAATCTCTTGGAACTTCCTGGGTGACAGGAATGTCTTTTGTTTAATGAGGTGACTCTTGGTAGGCTTTTATATAGCTTCAGGATGGGAGCTGGTCACCAGAAAGACCAGTCCATGATTAGACACTCCCCACCCTTCAGGGAGAGGGGAGGGGCTGGAGATTAAGCTAATAATTGATCATGATGAAGCCAGCACAAAAATATCTAAACTGTAGGTTCTGAAGAGTTTCTAGCTAGTGCACACATTAAGGTGTTGCAAAGGTGGCATGGCAGTTCTGCACCTCTTCCCACATACCTTGACCCATGTACTTCCTTCATCTGGTGTTCACCTGAGTTTTGTGAGCTGTTACAGCAAATTACTGAACTAAGGAGGGGACTGTGAGAAGCTCCAACTGACAGCCATTAGTTTAGAAGTATACTTGACAACCTGGGACTTGTAACTGGCACCTGAAAGTGGGGACATCCTGACTGATCCCTAAACCTGTGGGTCTGTGCTAACTCCAGGTAGTTAGTGTTAGATTAGAACACTCAGTTGGTGTCTGGAATTGGAGAAAGTCACCACAAATTTGGTATTAGAAGTGTTGAGAGAAACACGAGGCTTCCTTTTAAAAACTTTCCCAGGTTGAATCACAGAAGGTTGTGGTCTATTTCACTATTCCCAAGAATGGGTGCAGAGGAAACAAATACCTGTTATCCATCAACTCACCTGAGCATAGAAAGAAAGATGTTCTTCTACTGTGAAGTTTTCAAATAAGATATCATGTTGGGGGCACCATCCTAAGCTCTTCCTAATGTGAAACATGTCTTGTGAAATTTCATATCCGTTGACATAAGCCTGTCCACTGGAAGGGGGAATAAGACCTGGAACAAGTAGAAGACACGTGGTAATGTCATCTTCAGTAAGAGCACACAGCAATACAAAGCCGAACGATACCTTCTGCTTTGTTTGCTTGTTTTCACTCAGAAAATCCTTATTTTACTTCTTTGCCACAGTCATTGAGTAACACCCAAGGAGTACATGTTCTATGTATTACAATCTGCAAGGTCACAAAGGGAATATTAGAGATAGAGTCTTTCCAATATGGTTAAGTAAATAAAAGCAAATGATACTACTCTAAGTATTAAATAATTATTTGAATGATTATTTGAATGCCTAGCAAATATGATTAAGGTGACAGTATATTGAGAATCTAACCATTTTGTTTGTTTTTGGAGACAGAGTCTCACTTCATTGCCCTTGGTAGAGTGCCATGGCGTCATAGCTCACAGCAACCTCAAACTCCTGGGCTCAAGCGATTCTCTTGCCTCAGCCACCCAAGTAGCTGGGACTTGGCACCTGCCAAAGTGCCTGGCTATTTTTAGAAACAGGGTCTCACTCTGGCTCAGGCTGGTCTTGAACTCAGGTGATCCCCCTACCTCGGCCTCCCAGAATGCTGGGATTACAGGCGTGAGCCACTGCACGTGGCCTTTGAATTGAGACTCTTAAAGGCAAGGTCTATGACTTATCTCTGATTCCTAATAAATGAATGAATGTATTAATGACTACATTCACTACCAAATGTATCCCAGAATAGAACTTTGCAGTCTGCCCCTTGTATATTATCTTTGTCTTTATTTTAATTTCCTTATTCTAAATATATTTTTCAGTTTGAAAAAGGCAATAAATTATTATTATTATTATTTTTGAGATAGATTCTCACTATGTTGCCCTTGGTAGAGTGTCGTGGCGTCACAGCTCACAGCAACCTCAAACTCTTGGGCTTAAGCAATTCTCTTGTCTCAGACTCCCGAGTAGCTGGGACTACAGGCACCTGCCACAACCCTGGCTATTTTGTTGTTGTTGTTGTTGTTGTTGCAGTTGTTTAGCTGGCCTGGGCCGGGTTTGAACCATCACCCTCGGTGTATGTGGCTGGTGCTGTAACCACTATGCTATGGGAGCCAAGTCGACAATAAATTCTTATTGCAACAAGGTTAGAAAAAAAGATGTAATAAAACAAAGGTTATACAGTCCCATCACTGAAAGATAATTGCTGTTAATATTTTTCTATTATGGGCGGCGCCTATGGCTCAGCAGTAGGGCGCCGGACCCATATACCAAAGGTGGCAGGTTCAAACCTGGTCTCGGCCAAACTGCAAAACATAAAAATAGCCGGGCATTGTGGCGGGCGCCTGTAGTCCCAGCTACTCAGGAGGCTGAGGCAAGAGAATTGCTTAAGCCCAGGAATTGGAGGTTGCTGTGAGCTGTGAGACACCACAGCACTTTACTGAGGGCAATAAAGTGAGACTCTGTCTCTACAAAAAAAAAAACAAAAAACATATATTTTTTTCTATTATATAGTCTTAGTTTTTTTTATCTGTTTTTGAGACTGAGTCTCACTATGTTGCCCTCAGTAGAGTGCTGTAGAATCATAGGACACAGCAAGCTCAAACTCTTGGGCTTAAGTGCTTCTCTTGCCTCAGCCTTGTAGCTGGGACTATCGGTGCCTGCCACAACACCCAGCTATTTTTTGTTGCAGTTGTCATTGTTGTTTAGCAGGCCTGGGCTGGGATTTGAACCCACCAGCCTTGATGTACGTGGCTGGCGCCACAGTGCTATGGGCACCAAGCCAGTCTTAGGTATTTTTAATGCATGACCAAGTCACATACTTTTTTTTTTTTTAACAAAAACAAGAATATAAATATAAATTCTAGTTTTTAATCTGGCATACATACAGACACTTCTAATACTATATTAACTGGCTTTTCTATATAACAATGTATTGAGGTCCATTTGTCCACATCAACAAAATCTGGATTATTTTATTTATTATTTTTTTTTATTGAATCATAGCTGTGTACATTAGTTCAACCATGGGGTACAGTGTGGGGGCTTCACATGCATTTTTAAAGACTAATTTTTTATTGTTATGAATATACCCTATTTATTTATTTAATCCATACTGATGGATAGCTAAATTATTTGGAATTTTTCAGAAGCATAAACCTGTGATAGAACTTTGCTTACTTCCCCAATTATTTCCTTACTCTAATCAATACAATTATTTGGTAGGTCAAAAGGGGGTCAAAACTTTAAAGGTTTTTGACACTTACTGCCAAATTACCCTCTGGTTGGGTTTTTAAATCTTCCATTTTGGCTGAGGATAATAAAGCATTAATGATTGTTTGGGGGAAACAAAGGGAAAAGACGATACTCTTTTATGGCAAGTAAAGGTAAAAAGCCTTTTAATATAAAGTTATAATAGCAGAACAACTAAATAGAGCAGTGGTTCTCAACCTTTCTAATGCTGTGGCCCTTTAATAGAGTTCCTGTGGGTCATGACCCACAGGTTGAGAACCACTGAAATAGAGGAACTCATAGAACAAAAAAAATCCACATAACTTTACTCAGCAGAGAAATGGGGCTTAAGATACAAAACGTTCCTGTGCCAAGTTTTGAATTTTTCTATAAATAATCGTGATAGATGGGAGAGTGGAGGGTGGGTGGAGGGAGGGTAATTGGTGGGACCATACCTAGGGTGTATTTTACAAGGGTACATGTGAAATTTATTAAGTGTAGAATATAAATGTCTTAACACAATAACTAAGAAAATGCAGTGAAGGCTATGTTAACAAGTTTGATGAAAACATTTCAAATGGTATATAAAACCAGCACATTGTACCCCATGATTGCATTAATGTACACAGCTATGATTTAATACACAAAAAATCGTGTTAGATAAGCCCTTTGCTGTCCAGTGCCCTGGGGAATCAGGCAGATTCTCCTTCCGGTTTAGCCTCTTCAGGACTACTGAACCCCATTACGTTTCTCTAGCAATACCCCTTTCTCCACGGCTGTGTTAGCTTTTTATGCACTGTCACCTTCAGTAGAAATCCATAGCAGGGCACAGTCAGCATTTTGGTAGTATTTGCAATACATTAATTAATTAATTTAGTTATTTACTCAATGGTATTTATTGAGTGCCTATTCTGTGCCAAGCAGTGTTTGGACACTGAATCCAGAAGTAAACAGAACTAGGGAGGAGGACAGGGAGAGACAGAGAAATAACACACATGCATACAACCAAATAAGATGATTACAGAAACTAAGGAATACTACACACAAAACAAAATGAAATGTGGATGAGGCTGTGGGGTGTTTCTTTTTTTTTTTTTCTTAGTGACAGAGTCTCACTTTATCGCCCTCTGTAGAGTGCTGTAGCGTCACAGCGCACAGCAACCTCCAACTCCTGGGCTTAGGTGATTCTCTTGCCTCAGTCTCCTGAGTAGCTGGGACTACAGGTGCCTGCCCACCACAACATCCAGCTATTTTTTTGTTGCAGTTTGGCCAGGGCCGGGTTTGAATCTGCCACCCTCGGTATATGGGGCCGGCACCCTACCCACTGAGCCACAGGTGCCGCCCTGTGGGGTGTTTCTATCATGTGGCCTCCTTAGACAATGCTGGGAACTGGCTGCCCCAGTGACCAGGCCTGGGGGTGGAGCTGGATCACCCTTCAGATAGTGGGGACCTCACAAGCTACACAGGGAAGAAGGCTTCCCTAAAATGTCACACTGCCAGGAACAACAATACCCATACCTGGGAGAAGACCCCACCTTTAGAAACACTGCTGTGCCCAGTCCCGGACACTGGCTGGGGCTCAGCCCCCAGTCCTGATGCATACACAGTCTAGAGTGAGCATCTGCTGGGCTGAAACTTGGTTTTTAAAGTCCTGATACCAAAGAGGTGTTAAAAGTTCCTCTGACCAAACTTCGCCACTGTGCTGTTCTCCAGATGTCTCCATTTGGGGCACATCAGCAACGTGTGAAGAAAATCATGGCAGGCTAACTGGGAGGTGTTAAGAGCTTCCCAGGAGTTTGGTGTTCCATGTGCCACCAGGAAGAACTGGCTGCCTTTTTGAGCTCCTTGAAGGTTGAAAATGAATCTCATTGTTTCATTGGCACATGTTAAGTCTTCAAAAAATGTATGTTTCTTGAATTAAAGAATTTTTGAATTTCAAGATTATTTTAGTTAATGGAATGTGAAAGATTCAGGCATAAAAATTATTCTGAAACTGGAATTATTTTATTTATTTATTTATTTATTAGAGACGGAGTTTCACTTTGTTACCCTTGGTAAAGTGCTGTGGCATCATAGTTCACAGTAACCTCAAATTCTTGGGTTCAAGTAATTCTCTTGCCTTAGCCTTCCGAGTAGTAGGGACTACAGGCGCCTACCACAATGCCTGGCTATTTTTTAGATAGTAGTGGGTCTCACTCTTGCTCAGGCTGGTCTCAAACTCGTGAGCTCAGGCAATCCACCCTTGGCCTCCCAGAGTGCTGGAATTATAGGCATGAGCCACCACGCTCGGCCTATGAAATCATTTAAGAATAATTCACTAGGCATCATTTTTAAAGTGTATCAGGCAATGAAAAGCACATGGAAGAACTTTTTTTGTTGGGAGAATAGTGGCATTTTACTGTTTCAAACAGAATAGGAGGTTCTATCTAGAAAAAAATGCTGAGCAGTGTTCATAGCTTCTCAATAGTGCATGAACTAAAATAAAATACTAAGCACCTGCTGACTGAGTGGACCCCTTCTTGGCCAAGGAGACCCAGAGAAACCTTAAAACTGAGTTCCCAGCCTTGATGAAGTAGGAAATCAGACATGCCTCATTACACTCTCTCCCTTGCTAACTAACAATCATCACACATTTTTCCTAAGAGCTAAACAGAAACCAGTCTCATGACCGAGACCAGCACTCTTTCCTGACATGACACCACCAGCCATGGTGTGGTTTTAACCAGCCTTTGGAGCAGGTGCAGAGAGCGTTTTCATGCCTTTGCTTCACCTTTTGATGTAAGACAGCCACCATTTCTGCACCATATAAGGGCATAAAGCCCCACTACACAGGTGCAATTTTCTCCTTTCATAAATATTTATGACTCCTCCTATAGCTTGTTAAATATGTATACTTGGCCAGTATAAATTCCTGTTTCCACTGTCCCTGCCTTGAAGTAGTTGTTCTTAGCTTCCAGGCAGGGCTCTTCTTTCTGGCCTATTAGGCTAGCCGCCTACAGGCTGCAACCCTTTATGAGAAGCAAAGCTTTCCTTTCAAATTTATGAATGTCATTGTTTCTTCAGTTAACAAGTGAATACAATTAAGTTCTGCAGACTGAAAGCCAAAGATATCCTTTTCCTGGGACAGGGTAAACTGAATGACCAGACATTACATAAATGGTAAAACAAACAGAAAACAATGCTTAATATAAAATATCAATGAAACCTAATGAGGGAAGATAGAGCCGAAAATCTAGACTTGTTCAATGAATTTTTCAGGCCTTCCTCAGGAGTCCTGACATGCACACAGACCTGTGAGCATGAAGCAGGTGGAGGTTTTCCCTGCTCCATTATGTCCCAGAAGAACAGTGATCTGCCCTCTGTATAGGTTCATGGTCAGACCTTTGACTGCTATGTGCTTACTCCTTCCTCTGTGAAACACCTGTGGAAAAGTCAAGGTGTGATTGACAGTTTAACACGTACAAGCAGGAGAAAAACATTTCTTTTCTTTCTTTCTTTTTTTTTTTTTTGAGACAGATTCTCACTATGTTGCCCTTGGTAGACTGCCATGGCGTTACAGCTCACAGCAACCTCAAATTCTTGGGCTTAGGTGATTCTCTTGTCTCAGCCTCCTGAGTAGCTGGGACTACAGGCGCCCACCACAACACCTGGCTATTTTTTTGTTGCAGTTCGGCCGGGGCCAGGTTTGAACCACCACCCTTGGTATATGGGGCCCGCGCCCTACTCACTGAGCCACAGGCGCTGCCCAAGAAGAACATTTCTGAAGAACCTATGATAGGTTCCACACCCACCAATTTCCTTTGAGAGTTCATCAGTAGGAATCCAGTGGAAATCTTAAATAGGGAGCCCCTTCTTTTAGTGTCTAACTGGCTGTAGGACTAAGGGAGCTGACCTGGAGCGATCCCATGATCTTCTCCCTGACCTCCAGAACCTGGCAATTGAGCACCTAAACCACAGAGGGTCTAGTGCTTGCAGCATGATCGGGCCTTCTTATCTCTGTTTCTGAAGCTATGCCTTGCTCTTTACCGCAAAAGGGCACCTTGCCACTTTTGCTGAAGATGTTGATCTGGGGAGGGAATCCCAGAAAGAGCTGCCTATTTTTCAAGTCAAATGTCTCTAATATTTCAAATACCACTGATTTTTTAATTCTATAAATAATTCATACATAGTATAAAGAAGATAAAAAAATCTTGTATGTCAACTCCTGAGATAGTACAGAATTTTAATATATGCCTTAGATGATTTCTGTCCTAAATGGCATTTGGGCTGGACTGGGGGTCTGGAGTCCAGACACCATAGTTGAGTGGGACTTAGATGTTACTTATTCCACAATCTATTGAAGGCTGTCCCTTGGTATATGTGGGGGATCGGTTCCAAGATCCCAGTGTATATCAAAATCCATGCACAATCAAGCTCCATAGTCGGCCCTGTGGAACCTGTGTATACCCTCCATATACTCAGATTTCATATTCCCAAATACTGTATTTCTCAACACTGTATTTTCAAACTTGTGTTGTTAAAGCGTCAGCTGTAATTATGTTTGGGAGCAGAGTGCTACTGAAAGTAATTTAGCAACCTCTTCTGCTCCCATTTTCATTTGATCATTTGTCTGTTTGCTTGTCTGTTTGAAAAAACAGGACCAGTCTATTGTCCCAGTCTAGAGGGCTGTGGTGTCATAGGTCATTGGAACCCCACACTCCTGAGCTGAAGCGATCCTCCTGCATTAGCCTCCTGAGTAGCTGGGACTATAGGCTTAGAACACAGCATAAAGCTATTTTAAAACTATTTTTAGTAGAGATGGGTCTCATGCTTGCTCAGGCAGGTCTCAAACTCCTGGCCTCAAGCAATTCTCCTGCCTCAGCCTCCCAGTGTTCTAGGATTAGAGGATGGAGTCACTGTGCCTGGCCTCAATTGTTTTAAATCAAATATGATAGTCCTGTTCCCTGACTTCTCAGTTTTCCTAGCAGTAGAGGTGACCATGTGACAGAATTCTGGGAACTAAAAATAATGGGTATTAGGAAGGAAGACAGTTGCCAATGGAAAGCATTTTAATTCTTAGCATTCCCTGCTCAGCGCCTGTGGCTCAACAGGCTAAGGCGCCAGCCACGTACAATCTGAGCTGGCAGGTTCGAATCCAACCCGGGCTGCCAAACAACAATGACGGCTGCAACCAAAAAATGGCCGGGCGTTGTGGCGGGCACCTGTAGTCCCAGTTACTTGGGAGGTAGAGGCAGGAGACTCGCTTGAGCCCAGGAATTGGAGGTTGCATGAGCTGTGATACCACAGCACTCTATGGCAGGGTGACAGCTTGAGGCTCTGTCTCAAAAAAAAAAAAAAAAAATTCTTAGCATTTCCCTTAGAGCAGTGGTTCTCAACCTTCCTAATGCCACAAACCTTTAATACAATCAAAGGGGGCACGACCCACAGGTGAGAACCGCTGCCTTAGAGGAACTAAGTATCCATTTTGTAGCCCTAAGATGATAAGCAGGAATAAAAGAAAGCTAACAGGCTATAAATGGCCTAGGGAAAAATGAATCAATCAATCAGAAGGAGCTGGGATAGCTTTGTTGAGTAGCTGAAATAATGCTAGAATCATCTACCTTAACTGTTTTTTGGGTGATAAGTAAGGATTCCCACAGTAAGTTGGGTGGAGAATCAAGCATTCCTAACTAGTACCACAGTGCATGGAGGAGCTGGAAGTAGCACCCATTTCAGGATCTACTTGATTTCACAAGCACAAGGAGGCAGCACATTGCTGAGGAATCAGTGGTACAGAGAACACTGCCATGTCCGTCACACCAATTAGCAATGCTCTGTATGACACTCCAGGGCACACAGTGTCGTAAACCATGCATCCTGTTATGGGAGTCCTCAGTCAGCTTAAGGCTCAGCAAACCCTTCTGAAAGACCAAATGCCTCTACTTCTACATTTGAAAGTCAACAGTGAAATCTGGTTTAAAAAGTGATTTCATTATTTAAAATCCCCTTTCAAAAGGCTGAATTCCAATGTGTCTCCAACAATGGGGTGTTTGACATTGGAAGGATGAGAAGTGACTGTTTTGAAGACAGAGGTCGTCTAGACCTTCTATCTAGTCATTTAACTTTATGACAGGAAATGGGACATTTCAAGTTATATTTATAATTTTGAGGATAGCATAACAAAAGAGAATTAAAATCTTCGCTCACAAAACATACCATATAACAACTGTTAGGATAAAATAGAAACTTATATGCACTATTTCTTAAGTTCTTGGGAGATTTGTGAGCTGATACCTTGTACAGATGCTGAATTTCAATTCCTTTGATCAAATCAGTAGGCTCTTTCTGAATAAACTCACTTTTCAGAGCTTTTACAGGATCCCTCATATTCAGCAGTGATCGTGTAGCAGGTATAGGTTTTCCATGCCAGTAGGAGGGCTGGAGAAGAGTCAACTTACACATTAATCATTTAGGTGAAGTTACTGCCTTTTCTGGAAGATAAATATTTTGGTAAATTAGAATCCCCCCTCCATCCCTGCAGTTTACTGTATCAAATATTTAACGATGCCTGGAAAAGTTAAGCAACACTCACAGACTCACTACTAATCATCTGCATTCCAACCTACAACCTATGGTCCTGGGATGGAGTTACAAAAGATGGCTCATACTCAGGCCTCTCATGTCTCAGGGAAGCAATTGTGTCAGCACTCAGCATCCTTGTGGGTAGAGGCCTGGAGAAATACTGAAATTACGGATCTGTACATTTCCCCCACATTGCATGAAAGGCAAGTGTGGCAGCCTTTGCAGAGGTCCCAACTGAGCACGTGTGTGATTCAGACAGGACCAGTCACAGGAAGACCATGGGGCAAGGCTACCAGATGCTACTGTGGGAGGAATGAATCAGGCATGAAGAGCTCAGCTTTGTTAAGAAAAGCTTGGTCATCACAGGAGAGAATTCTGAGAACTTTAAGAGCTGTGTCTCCTGCCAGGGCCTTGGGAATCACAGAGGTCTCAAAGAGCTTCTGGGCCATTTCAACAGTGTAGTTAAATGGGGAAAGAGGCAAGTTGGGAACTCTGGCATGTTGGGAACATGTGGGTCTGACGTTTGAGAGGGCACATGTAGTATCCACAGGTACTCTCAGGGGTGGGCAGCCTCTGTATGGACTGATGCCAGACATGAGCTGCGGGGTAAGAGTCAGAGAAACTTAGACTCACTGTTAATTATGTTCCATTGGCAACTGTAAGCTGATAGCTTCGGGATGAACCCAGGTTAGAGACTTCCTGTAGTTTGAGATTTGAATAAGAATATCACTGAGAGGGACAGGAATACTGATGGTAACAGTGTAAAGTCTGGCTTGATGCCTGTAGCTCAGTGAGTAGGGCGCCAGTCACATACATCAGGCTGGTAGGTTCAAGCCTGGCCCGGGCCTGCTAAACAACAATGACAACTGCAACAACAAAAAAATAGCCGGGTGTTGTGGCGGACGCCTATAGTCCCAGCTACTTGGGAAGGCTGAGGCAAGAGAATCGCTTAAGCCCAGGAGTTTGAGATTGCTGTGAGCTGTGATGCCACGACACTCTACCAAGGGTGACATAGTGAGACTCTGTCTCAAAAAAAGAAAAAAAAACAAAAACAATGTAAATTCTCACACCAATCTATAAAACAGCAGCATCAGTACTCACCAGGACAAAGAAGTACCAAGGCTTGGGTGTACCATACTTTCCTGGAAAGATGGACTCCACATACCAGGCCACTAAGCCATATAAGAAAGAGTCCAGTAGTAGCATCAGCAGTACCTGAGTGAAGTTAAACTCTCCACTTACATTGCCCATGTTCCTCCATTGGATGCCTGTGCCTATTACAAAAAAAGGAAATCAGTCATCATATCAAAGACACAGAAGAATCTGGGGTGGTGCCTTAGTCTCAGCTACTCAAAGTCTGAACCTAGAAGTTCAAGGTTGCTTTGGGCTGTGATCAAGCCTGTATGAATAGTCATTGCATTGCAGCCTAAACAACCTAGTGAGGTCTTATTTCTGAAAAAAGACAGAGCAGAAGAGTTACCAGAGTTTTTCAAACAGTCAGGGACCAATATTGGACTATTTGTGTCTGGGGCACTATGGGACCAATCCTAGGCACAGGAAAGGGGAAAACTCAAAAAGTTTCTCCTATAAGATAAAATATTTTCATTACCTTCACACATGCTATCTGGAGTGTTTTCCTACTCTTCCCCCACCTTCTTGATTTGGTTAATTCTTACTTCAAAGGTCCTTACCCAAGAAGGAGCCCATGTACACCCACTCTCCTTGTCTGGGCAAGATGCTTAATCCATGTGGATCTGGAGCACCCTGTGCTAACTCACAAGAGGTCCTGCCCTGTGTTGTGAATCTGTTCATTTATTATTGTCCAAAACGTGTGTGGTCTCTGGGGCCAGAGACTGTCTTGGGGTCTACTGTGCAGCACTCAATATGTGCTTACCTCATGAATAAAGGGAAATACTGATGAAGGGCTTGGGACCAATTCCTGGCATGTATGGAGATTCTTGGGTACGATTCCTGGTACGTTTGTCCTATGTGAGCCAAGTGTTCAATCTGAATAAAAGTCAACAAAGCTTTCAAGATGCTGCACATCACCCCTACTGTGGCGGCTGGGGACTTTGTTAATATGCAGATTCTGATGAGGTATGGATGACTGGACCCAGGATTCTGTGTCTAACAAGGTCTCTGGAATTGCTGCCAGTTTTTGGACCACACTGTGAGGAGCAAGAGACCAGGTGACCTCTGAAGCCCTTCTGGTAATGAGATTCTCTGGCTTGTCTATCTATATGTTCCCACCAAGAGCTTTGCCTTTCATTCTCTGTTTCGGTTATGAGATCTTGTACATCCCAGGACTGATTCCAAAGCTGCAGCAAACATTAAGTACACTCAGTTCATGAAAGCCAGGTACAGCCTCATGAAATACCAAGTCTGCATGTCCAAATGGAAGAAAGAGACAAAGCTCCCTTCTTGCCTCAGTAGACTTTTACCAGTTAACTTTATTTTTATTTATTGTGAATATTCATTTAGAAAACACACATAATTTAACAATTACAAAGAAAATACCTGTGAAAATTGACTACCAAGTCAATTGCCTCTCAAGCCCCAAATATACGTACCCCTCGCACAACCTCATCCCTACATTGATGTTCATAGGCAGTATATTTGTGCTTGCTTTTTCTTATCCACTCTTATTATTCTCTTTAATTGAATATTCAGATCTTTCACATTTAACGTGATTATTGATTGTCTGGACTAAAAGCTATCATCTTGTCACTCATTTCTATTCTATTTGTTCCATACTGATGTTTCCTTTAACTTCTTTTTCTCCCTTTTCTTATATTAATGGAGAATTTTATATTCCATTTTATCTCCACTGACTTTTATACTTCTCCTAAAACCTTTGTATTGCTTTGGGGTTTACAATATACATCATCTTTAATTAGTCAGAGTCTATCTTCAAATAATATTATACTACTTCATGTATAGTAAAGGACCTCGAACAATATATTCCCAATTCTCATCTCCCATCCTTTGTGCTATTATTGTCAAACATTTTACTTTTACATAGCTATAAACACAATTCATTGCTACCATTTTTGCTTAGGCAGTCAGTTCTCTTTTAAAGCAAAAAAATACTAGACAAAATAAGTTGTATTTTTTATTTTCAGTGCTCTTCATTTATGTAGAATCACTTTTTTTTGATCTGATACTTTTTGTCTGAATAGCTCAATATTTTTTGTAATGTCTTCTACAATTCTCTCAGTTTTTATTTGACAGTCTTAACGTCTTTTTTTTGTTTTATTTTGTTTTGGTTTTTATTTCAGGTTAATGTGAGGATACAACCAGTTCACAATATTTGAATTTGTTAGGTAGAGTTCCTTTTGTAGTTGAGTCCCACACTCAAAAGGTGTACCATACACTACACTGTGCCCATTAAATAAAAGCACCCCAAATCTCCCCTCTTCCCTTCCCTTGTTCCCCCTCTCCTCAGCTTGAATTGAATTCAGTTTTTCTCTTATGTAGGTGTGTATTAGATTGTCTGCTGGCTTCATATAAGTGTTGAATATGTTGGATACTTGATTTTCCATTCTTGTGATACTTTACTAAGAAGAATGTGTTTCAATTCCTTCTAGGTTAATACAAAAGATGGAAAGTCCCTATCTCTTTTAATGGCTAAACAGTATTCCATGGTACACATACACCACAGTTTGTTAATCCATTCCTGAGTTGATAGGCATTTAGGTGGTTTCCACATCTTGCTGATTGTAAATTGAGCTGTGATAAACAATCTGGTTCAAATGTCTTTATGACAAAATAATTGTTTTTTCTTCTGGGTAGATGCCTAAGTAGTACAGGGTCAAATAGAAGATCTAATTTGAGTTATTTGAGGATTCTCCATACCTCTTTCCAAAGAGGCTGTATTAGTTTGCAGTCCCACCAACAGTATAGAAGTGTTCCCCTCTCCCCACATCCATGCCAGCATCTGAAACTTTGGGACTTGTGATGTGGACTAATCTTATTGGGGTTAGGTGATACCTTAGGGTAGTTTTGATTTGCATTTCTCTGATTATTAAGGACAATAAGAATTTTTCATATGTTTGTTAGCCATTCATCTGTCTTCCTCAGAGAAGGTTCTGTTCATGTCTTTTGTCTTCTGTTTTGTCTTTTGTTCATGTAGATGGGATTGTTTGCAGAGTCTTTACTTCATATATATATATTTCTCCCAGAGTGCTAGGATTATAGGCATTCACAAGCTCAAATTCTTGATCCATCCTCTTGTTTCAGCCTCTCGAGTCTATAGGCTCCCGCCACAACACCTGACTAGTTTTCTATTTTTAGTAGAGATGGGGTCCCACGCTTTCTCAGGCTGGTCTTGAACTCCTAAGCTCAAAGCAATCCACTCACTTTGGCCATCTACAGGGCTAGGACTACAGGTATGAGCCACTGCACCTGGCTTCTTTCAGCACTTTAATGATGCCACTTCATTTTCATCTGGCTTACATGTTTATTGATCATTTTTTTTGCATAAAATGCCTAGTCAAGTCTTTTCACCCATTTTTAACTACAAGATCAGATTTGTATGGGGTTATGAAATATTCTGAATGGATATAAGCCTTCTGCCAGTTAAATGTGTTACAAGTATATTCCCAGGCTGCAGCTTATCTTTTCCTTCTCTTTATGGTATTTTTTTTTTTTTTTTTTTTTTGAGACAGAGCCTCAAGCTGTCACCCTGGATAGAGTGCTGTAGCATCACAGCTCACAGCAATCTCCAATTCCTGGGCTCAAGCGAGTCTCTTGCCTCCGCCTCCCAAGTAGCTGGGACTACAGGCACCTGCCATAACGCCCAGCCATTTTTTGGTTGCAGCCATCATTGTTGTTTGGCGGGTCGGGCTGAATTCGAACCCTGCAGGTCAGGTGTACGTGGCTGGCGCCTCAGCCCGTTGAGCTACAGGTGCCAAGCAGGTATTTTAATTTTAATGTCAAATTTTTTTTTTTAATTGTTGGGGATTGAGGGTACAAGAAACCATGTTACACTGGTTGCATTTGTTGTGTAGTCCCTCTTACAATTGTGTTTTTCAATTTTTTTTATTCTTTTACTTTCTGATTACTCTTTTGTCTTGTTCAAGAAATCCTCACTACTACAATGACATGAACACACTCTTCTATATCTTCTCCAAAAATCTTTATTATCTTCTTGACATTAGAGTTGATTTCTGTGTAGGTGTAAATTAGAAGTCCAATTTCATTTTTGACTAGAAGGATCTCCAATTGCCCCAGCATCATTTATTGAATCCCAATACTCTGTAGTAGTATCTAACTTTTAATAATGTTTGTCAGGCTTTTTTCTTTTTTCTTTATTTTGAGACAGAGCCTCAAGCTGTCACCCTGGATAGAGGGCCGTGGCATCACAGCTCACAGCAACCTCCAATTCCTGGGCTCAAGCGAGTCTCTTGCTTCCTCCTCCCAAGTAGCTGGTACTACAGGTGCCTGCTACAACGCCCGGCCATTTTTTGGTTGCAGCCGTCATTGTTGTTTGGCGGACCCAGGCTGGATTCGAACCCACCAGCTCACATGTAGGTGGCTGGTGTCTTAGCCCATTGAGCCACAGGCGCCGAGCCTGTCAGGCTTTTTTCTTGGCAAACTCTCCTTGTCCCTATATCTGTTTGATCTTGATCGTTCTAAATCAAGACAGTCCTATTTCCTGGTTTCTCAGCTTCGTTTGGAGTAGAGGTGGCCATGTGACATAATTCCTCTCCATTCCCTACTTCGCCTTCTCTTTGACTCAACCAATCTTTATTAGTTATTGCACCTTCTTTCTATTAGTTTGGAAGTTATACATGTTTCTAGCTTTTTTGTGCTTGGTTCAGTAATGAATTATACCATGAATATTTTACTTAGGGAAGTCTAAATTAATTAATATATTTACTCTTCCAGAATTTGTGAATTTATCTTATAAACACCCTCTTATGTATTTTAATTCCATCTCTTTTTAAAACCTAAGGACATTATTATTATTATTATTTCATACAGCCAATGTATAAAACCACTCTCTCTAGGCTCCCAGTGTTGTTCCTTTGACTTTTACCTTTTTTTGTTGTTGTTGAGACAGAGCCTCAAGCTGACACCCTGGATAGAGTGTTGTGGCATTACAGCTCACAGCAACCTCCAGTTCCTGGGCTAAAGTGAGTCTCAAGGGAGCCTCTGCCTCCCAGGTAGCTGGGACTACAGGCACCCACCACAATGCCCGGCCGTTTTTGGTTGCAGCCATCATTGTTGTTTGGTGGACCTGGGCTGGATTTGAACCCACTAGCTCAGGTGTACGTGGCTGGTGCCTTAGCCCCTTGAGCCACAGGCGCCGAGCCTAAGTGTTGTTCCTTTGAAAAGCAATTTGTCTTTATTCTTTGGGCTACTGTTAAGATTTTTCTCTGGACTGCTAGTGTTTTACATTGTTTTATGTCTAGTGTGAATTTCTTTTTATTAATCTTGTTTGGAATTTGGGGGCCTTCCTGAAATCTGGTTTAAATTAGGATTGGCCCACCACCTCTTTCAGTGTATTACCTCTGCCTTATTGTCTCTTTCTTTTCCTACTGGAACTTTAATTACTCACTTCTGCATGTTTCTTAAACTTTCTTTCATATTTTAAATCTTTCTAATCATCTGTGATACTTTCTGGATTATTTCTTCTAACCAATTTCCAGTTCACTAATTCTCTTTTCAGCTGTTTCAAATTTATTGTTAACTCATCCACTAAATTTTTAATTTTGTTGTTATATTTTGCATTTCCAGAAGTATTTATCATTTCATACTTTTTCATACTTCCTAGGTCATTTTTCATAGTTCTTATAGATATTTTCAAGCTTGCTTTTCTTACAAGTATATAATAAGCATTGTTGTTTTATAATTTGTGTTCTGATACTTAAAAAATGTTAGGCTTTTGTGAATTTGTTTCTACTTTCTGTTGTTTCTGTTGATTCTCCTTTATGGTGGTTTGTTTCCTTAAGTCTTTAATTATGTTTTACTATATTGCTTATTGCCCTTGAAAAACTATTTGTGAGGATCCATCATAGTATACGATGAAAATACCTTCCTCCAGAAAGGAGGCACCTAGGTGGGAGCTCTATCATTCCAGGACAATCTTAAATCAATTTTAAGATTAAGACTACTTGCACAATATGAACTTGGATTACAACACTTCTGAAGAACTTGTGTATAACAGTTTCTCAGGGGAATTCTTTTTTCTTCTTCTTTTTTTTTTTTGTATGTAATGACTATAGTAATCAGTTTATTACACAGATTAATCATTCTTGAACATACATGCTCTAGAGGAGCAACTGGGTCTTTAACCATACACAAGTTTTTCCATCAAATGAATTTTCACACTTACATCCAAATAGACCTAAGCAGTTAAAAACATAAGAAAAATAAGAGCTATTAGGCTTGGCGCCTGTGGCTCAGTGGGCTAAGGCACCAGCCACCAGCCATGTACACCTGAGCTGGTGGGCTCGAATCCAGCCTGGGACCACCAAACGACAATGACGGCTGCAACCAAAAAATGGCCAGGCGTTGTGGCAGGCACCTGCAGTCCCAGCTACTTGGGAGGCAGAGGCAAGAGACTTGCTTGAGCCCAGGAATTGGAGGTTGCTGTGAGCTGTGATGCCACAGCACTCTATCCAGGGTGACAGCTTGAGGCCCTGTCTCAAAAAAAAAAAAAAAAAAAAAGAGTTATTAGCTATGTATTAACTGAGAAACCAAAGAATATAGAAGAGAGACAGAGAGGCTGAAAGGCTGAAGGTTGAGGGGTGGGGAGAAGTAAAAGAGTTAGGAACAAAGCCCATCACACTTTGTGCACTAATAGCTCCAATCCATTTAAATATTGACTGACTAAACTTAGACCTTAAGATACAGGATGTGGGTAGAGCTTAATCTGGTTGGTCATAACTTTCACCTAAGATGTAGGTCCTTTGGAATAAAATGAATACAGAAACAGCTTCATGTTCTTCACCTTGCTTTTCATAACTGTTTTGAGTTTAAATGGATTCCACTTAAAAACAATCTTATAAAGACCAATGGAGCTTTTCTTCCCCGACCAACCACACAGCAAACCTACCACCCCTCACACCTTGCCATTATCCAAATTTAAGTCAATAAGGAAACCTTTTAGTTTCACACCTAGGTTATGCCTGGAGAACTAACTGGCTTGTCACACACACACACTTCTCTGCTAGGAGGCAATGTTGGTACAGAAGTACAGTATTTCTAGTTTGTTGTTCCAAGTATGTACAACATGCAGCACTGCTATATCAGGTAAACATGTGCACAGGGGAAGATGAGGCGTGGGCTCATAGAAAGCAGTCAAATGGAAATCAAAAGGATTTTATCTTTCAGAGTTCCCCTATCTTTATTTGTAGAGGTTGTCCAATTATTTCTTTAATTATATCACATACTTCTGAGTCCATTCCCGAGGTATTCTGTTGTACTTTTCTCTATCTGTTTTTAGATCCAAACAAACTCAGGCACTAAAGGATCATCTGGACTGGAATCACACAATAGAGAACAGACGGACAAGAGTACTTTTGAAATAGTTAGTGCTAGATACCACTGTGACCATAGAATATTAAGACAAATGCTGCCATTACTCTTAATACTTGGATGATAAATTCTTGTTGTAAATGCAACGTTAGATGGTTTGAAGGGGTAATCTGTTGGGAAATGAATTGTCAAGAAAAATACTCCACCCTGATATGGACTATCATTTGGCCCCATTATCGTAGCTTGCCAATGGAACATATCATCTCTAGCAGGACCTGTGGAAAACTGTGTTGGGGGATCTCCTGCCAAATCATTCAACTCCTTGTGTATTCTCTTCAGAGCCATGGTGAGAGGTGGGTGGCCGTGTCCCCAGGGGCTGGGACTGGGGCGGAGGAGGGACAGGGAAGGGGTGAGAAAACCTGAGGCTGCCTAGGCAAGTGCTATGGGTCAGAGAAGATGAGGAGGTGGGATCTGGCGGGATAGGCTGAGGGCCCGGGCTCACAATACTCCTAGGCCTGCCGCAGAGGTCCTCTTTTTTTCTTCTTTGATATGGTCAGGACCATGGTAATCTTCTCTGAGGTCCTCTAGGAATTAAGGGATGGTATATGGGCATAAAATGTACTTCTCTGATCTTCTTCAAGAAAGTTGTTGCCTCATCTGTTGAGTGTACTATGCCGCCAGTCCCTTTGGGATGTCTCAGCTACAGAGCTGCCGAGCCCAAGGTCACACCCTTTCTTAGATGGCCACATCCAGTAACTGACAAAGATGTAAAAGCCTAAGCATTTTAGCCCAATGCAGGGCATTCAGATGGGCCATTTTATTAGTAGCTCCATAACTCCTCAGAGCTGTCAGGACTATTAATATCTTGTAGCTTAGTGTTTCCCTCCACTCAATTTTGCTCATTCCTCTCCCCTTTTACAGGTGTTATCCCAAGGATACTCCCTAATAAATATTTGCACACTAAACTCCACCTCAGGGTCTGTGTCAGAGAGAAACTAACCTGTGACTACTGGATTTATTTCTAGGTCATGTTTATCCTAAACATATAGTCCCCTAGGGCCCAGATTAATGTGGAGAGGATCTCTACCTGGGCCTTGATGCCTGACTCCCTTGTCCTCAAAAGAAGATGGAATAGAAGCCTATAGTTTTCCTTTTAGTAAATGATCTTTGAACAAAAGTAGCTTTGGCCTAGTGGTTCTTTACTATCTTGTGTTAACTCTTTGATTCTCTTGAGAAACCAAAAATGTATCCCATTTTTCTTTGTTTTTTTCAAACTATAAAATGATTTACTAACAATGAATCTAAATATTAATATATTGATAACAGATAAAAAATAATATATTTCATGGCTCAAATCTCATTTTCTAATTTTTCTCCATTAAGAGAAACTCTTAGGATGTAATTATAGAAGTGTTCTATCTTAGTCTTCTTATTGGACTTCAGCCCCACCAGTGTCAGAGTCAGTATTTTCTTATATCTGGACTTCAAAGATTTTTAGTCTGTCTTTATCAACTATAGACATTTCACATATCAACTGTGGACCCAGATTTCTAACTTCTGCTGTTTCCCTGTCACTGCTGAATAGATCATACATTTCTGGAATATATGTTGATCCCATTTGAATGTAAATACTATAGTCTTGCCAGCACATAGCACATAGGTTTTTTCTTTAGGTTTTTGAAAATTTCAGATTAATATAAGGGTACATACAATTAGGTTACATTGTTTGCATTTGTTAGGTAAAGTCCACTTTGCAGTTGAGCCTTTTAATTAGGAGATGTGCCATATGCCCTACATTGTACTAGATAGACAAGAGTTTGCTGTACTCCCTTCCCCTCCCCACTTCTTCAATTTAAATGTGTTTTTCTCTCATATGGGTGTGTAGTTGTTCATTTATTAGTTTCATATCAATATTGAGTACACTGGATGCTTCCTTTCCATTCTTGTGATACTTTATTTAGGAGGATGCTCTCCAAATCCTTTGAGGTAAATACAAAAAATCTGAAGTCTCCATCTTTCTTTATAGCTGAATAGTACTCCATGGTATACATATACCACAATTTATTTACCTATTCCTGGGTTTATGGGCACTTGGGTTATTCCCACATAATTGTGAATGTGAATTGAGCTGCTATAAACATTTGTGTCCAAATGTCTTTTTTTTTTTTTTGCAATTTTTTTGGCCAGGGCTGGGTTTGAACCCACCACCTTGGCATATGGGGCCGGTGCCCTACTCCTTTGAGCCACAGGTACCACCCGATGTCTTTTTTTTTTTAATAGAAATGTTTGTTTTATTATAATTCCATTGAACTAGGTGGTGTTTATCTAACACTTCCATATTAGATGTTCATGCTTATCTAACATTTTATGTTCCATGTTCCATTTCTGTTTTATTTTGACCTATATTTTCTTTTTCTGAAAACTTTATTGTTGGGGATTCATTGAGGGTACAAGATGTGTCACACACTGAAACCCCACCCCCCCTTCCTTCCCTCTGTTCTTCCTTTCCCCACCCCTTCCTCCTTTTCTCTCTGCTCTCCCCTTTCCCTACTCCCACCCCCCACTGTGTCATTAATTGTCATTAATCGTCATCAAATCAAGATCGAATACATAGGATTCATGCTTCTCCATTCTTGTGATGCTTTAATATAATGTGTTCCACTTCCATTCAGGTTAATACAAAGGCTGTAAAGTCTCCATCTTTTTAAATGGCTGAATAGTATTTCATGGTATACACGTACCACAGCTTGTTACATGCTGGGTGGGGGGAGGCATTTAGGCTGTTTCCACATTTTGGCAATTGTAAATTGAGCTTCGATAAAAAGTCTAGTACAAGTGTTCTTATGATAAAAGGTTTTTTTTTCCTTCTGGATAGACACCCAATAATGGGATTGCAGGATCAAATGGGAGGTCTAGCTTGAGTTCTTTGAGGTTTCTCCATATTTCCTTCCAAAAAGGTTGTATTAGTTTACAGTCCCACCAGCAGTGTAGAAGTGTTCCTTTCTCTCCACATTTGTGCCAACATGTGCGGTTTTCATATTTTGTGATATGGGCCATTCTCACCGGGGTTAGATGATATCTTGAGGTGGCTTTGATTTCCATTTCTCTAATAATTAAGGATGATGAGCATTTTTTCATATGTTTGCTAGCCATTCACCTATCTTCTTGAGAGAAGGTTCTGTTCATCTCTCTTCCCCATTGATGTATGGGATTATTGGCTTTTTTCATGTGGATTAATTTAAGTTCTCTATACATCCTACTTAGTAGGCTTTTGTCTGATTCAAAATATGCAAATATCCTTTCCCAGTGTGTAGGTTGTCTATTTGCTTTGGTTGTTGTCTCCTTAGCTGTACAAAAGCTTTTCAATTTAATTAAGTCCCATTTGTTTATATTGGTTATTATTGCAATTGCCATGGCAATCTTCTTCATAAAGTCTTTCCCCACACTGACATCTTCTAGTGTTTTCCTATGCTTTCTTTGAGGATTTTTATTGTTTCATGCCTTAACTTTAAGTCCTTTATCCATCTTGAATCAATTTTTGTGACTGGAGATAGGTGCAGGTCCAGTTTCATTTTTTTGCATGTGAATATCAAGTTTTCCCAGCACCATTTATTTTTTATTTAAAAAATTTTTTTGAGACAGAGCCTCAAGCTGTTGCCCTGGATAGAGTGCTGTGTCACAGTTCACAGCAACCTCCAACTCCTGAGCTTAAGCAATTCTCTTGACTCAGCCCCTAAGTAGCTGGACTACAGGTACCCGCCACAACACCCAGCTAATTTTTGGTTGTAGCTGTCATTGTTGTTTGGCAGGCTCGAGTGGATTCGAACCCACCAGTTCTGGTATGTGGCTGGCGCCTTAGCCATTTGAGCTTCAGGTGCCGAGCCCCCAGCACCATTTATTGAATAAGGAGCCATTCCCCAGTGTGTGTTCTTTTTTTTTTTTTTTGAGACAGAGCCTCAAGCTGTCACCGTGGATAGAGTGCCGTTGCGTCACAGCTCACAGCAACCTCCAATTCCTGGGCTCAAGTGAGTCTCTTGCCTCCACCTCCCAAGTAGCTGGGACCACAGGCGCCCGCCACAATGCCCGGCCATTTTTTGGTTGCAGCCGTCATTGTTGTTTTGGCGGGTCCGGGCTGGATTCGAACCCGCCAGCTCAGGTGCACGTGGCTGGCGCCTTAGCCCGCTGAGCCACAGGCGCTGAGCCCCAGTGTATGTTCTTATTTGGTTAATCAAAGATTAGGTGGTTGTAAGTTCTAAGTTTCATTTCCTGGTTTTCTATTTAATTCCAAATGTCTATGTCTTTATTTTTGTGCCAGTACCATGCTGTTTTGACCACTATGGCCTTGATGTACACCCTAAAATCTGGTATGCTGATGCCCCCGGCTTTATTTTTATTACTAAGAACTGCCTTAGCTATATGGGGGTTTTTTCTAGTTCCATACAAACACAGAATACTTCTGTCCAATTGTGTCATTGTCATTGTGTCCAAATGTCGTTATGGCAAAATGATAATTTTCTTCTAGGTGGATTGTGGGATCAAATGGAAGGTCTATTTTTAGCTCTGTGAGGGTTCTCCATACCTCTTTCCAAAAAAGTTGTATTAGTTTGCAGCATATTGATGTTCCCTTCTCTCCACATATACCCCAGCACCTGCAGCTTTGGGACTCTGTGATGTGGGCTATTCTTGCTGGAGTTAGGTGATATCTCAGGGTGGTTTTGATTTGTATTTCTCCAATGATCAGGGAGAATGAGCACTTTTTCATGTGTTTGTTAGCCATTCTTCTGTCTTCTTGGAAAAAGGTTCTGTTCATGTTTCTTGCTCAAGGGATTGTTTGCTCTTCTCTTGTTCATTAGTTTGAGTTCTCTGTAGATTCTGGTTATTAGGCCTTTGTCCAGTTTGTAACATGTGAATATCTTCTCCTGTTCTGAAGGCTATTTGCTTATTTGTACTCTTAGCTATGCAGAAGCTTTTTAGTTTGATCAAGTCCCACTGATTTATTTTTTGTGTTGCTTCAATTGCCAATGGAATCTTCTTCATAAAATCGTTTCCCAAGCCAGTATCATCAAGAGTTACTCCTACACCTTCTCTTAGAGTTGTTATTGTTTCATTTCTCAGATTTAAATTTTTTATCTAGCATTAGTCAATTTTTGTTAAGTGGTAAGTGCAGGTCCGGTCTTTTACATGTGGCTAACCAGTTCTCCCAGCATAGCTTATCAAACAGGGATTCTTTCTCCCAATATATGCTTTTCATTCCTTTCATTTTGTGACAAAGGCTGACTCAGTTGCCCTGAGGTTGGATGCCATGGCATTGTAGCTCACAACAACCTCAAACTCTTGGGCTCAAGTGATCCTCTTGTCTTGGCCTCCCAAGTAGCTGGGACTATAGGCACTTACTACAATGTCTGGCTAGTTTTTCTTTCTTTTCTTTTCTTTTTTTTTTTTTTGAGACAGAGTCTCACTCGGTAGAGTGCCATGGCATCACAGCAACCTCAAACTCCTAGGCTGAAGCGATTCTCTTGCCTCAGCCTCCAAGTAGCTGGGACTACAGGTGTCCACCACAACACCCAGCTATTTTTTTTTTTAATTTACACATACATTTAATTAGCTTTATTTACAAAGCAGGGATTTTTCTTTTCAGTCTCCAATGGTGCCTAGATGACATCGTTAGGCAAGAATGCTAGTTTAAAGGAAATTTATGCAGAATCCTAAAAATAACAGATGTTGGTGCTCCTCAAGAATAGGAAAGTTTGACTGTATCAGCCGCTCTCTTTTTATGCCTCAGTTATTCAGAAACAATTCTGTTGTAGTCTCTACATCCCATGATTTTGAAGACAAAGCCACTATTACTGCATTCCCATCAAAGCCCACAGCACATAGGTTTTCTATTTTTAGGGTGTATTCTGGCCTAGAAACTGGTGTTCAAGAATACACATGTGCCCAAAGTTGGGCTGTCTGTTTGAACATTTCGGGATTTTGTTTGTACTGATTTGCTATTACTGCATCTTGTGGAGCATCTAGTTCTGCAGCTGCCAGAAGTGCTTCCAATGACAATAACACCATGCAGAGAGTCATTGCTGCCGCCCTTTGATCTTTTAGGATATCCAAGTAAATAGCCTCTGTGACAGAACTAATACTAGGATGCCATATTTTAGTGATAAACTGGACCTTAGCAGGAGTAAATGGATTATGTTTCAGGTATTTTTATCTCTAGTTGATATCTTCCTCCTTCATATGGTGTGTCTGGAAGTCCTGCTATTTCTCCTCTTAATTCTGTAAAATTCTCAACTACAAGATCTACTTTAATTTGATTTTTGCTCATCCGCCTCCGCTGCCACAGCTACAACCGCCACCACTGCCGCCACCTCTTCCTTTGGCGATTCAGACCCAAGCACACGAACCCGGCCACTGCCACCCCGGCCGCTGCGTTCTCCTCAGTCCGTTGGGCTATTTTTTAGAGACAGGGTCTCACTCTTGCTCAGGCTGGTCTTGAACTCCTGAGTTCAAGCAATCCACCCAACTCAGCCCCCCAGTGCAGGGATTATAGGCATGAGCTACCACGCCCGGCCAGGGTAATTTTTCTTTTCTTTTCTTTCTTTTTTTTTGAGACAGAGTCTTACTATGTCACCCACAGTAGAGTGCTGTGTTGTCACAGCTCACAGCAACCTCAAACTCTTGGGCTTAAGCTATTCTCTTGCCTCAGCCTCCCAAGTAGCTGGGACTACAGGCGCCCGTCACAACACCTGGCTATTTTTTTGTTGCAGTTGTCATCATTGTTTAGCTGGCCTGGGCCAGGTTCGAACCTGTCAACCATGGTGTATGTGGCTGGTGCTGTAACCACTGTGCTATGGGCGCCCAGCGCAGGGTAATTTTTCTATTCGTTGATAGGGTCTCACTTTGCTCAGGGTGGTCACAAACTCCTGAGCTCCGGCAGTCCACTCGCCTCAGCCTCCAGAGTGCGAGGAGCTCTACATTATTTTCAGTAGGAAGAATGATCTGAACAACATAGACAGAAGATAGCTTTCTTTGTAACAGCTTCTGAGAAAGCACTCACAGCTTCTTCTTAGTACAGTCTTCACTTCCTGCAGACAGCCAAACGCTCCTAATTCATTCATTCATTCACTTAACAAATATATATTTAATGTCTACGTTTTACCAGATCTTAGTCTAGACATTGGGGATATGGGAGTGGTAAACTAAAATAGATTAGACTCCTGTTCTCACAGTTTACTGCCACTTAGATAACAATGCCTCCTCCTCCCCACGTCCAAACAGTGCCTCCTCTCCACCTCTCTGCCTTCCGTGAAAAAGAAAAATGTTTCTCTAAACCTACTGGCCTCTTATCTTAGGGTTACTCTTTCCACAAAAGAATAATACTTGGTTGGTTAGCAACAAGAAACATGTTTGTCAATTGGGTCTAGTTAATTTTTTCAAAGTCCTAAACCATGGGAGGGATGAAATTTAATTTCTTTCTTCTTCTCTTTCCATTCCAGAACAATGAAAGGCTGATAAATGGGTATGTGGCTCAAACTGTTCTGCTGGCTCAAATTTTGTCTCAGATAGATTGTCCCATGGTAGAAAATGGGAAGCAGAAGAGAGTTAATAGTAATAAGAGCTTAGCTTTTATGCTATAAGCTACATCACCCAAAGTAGTCTTTATGAGTTATAAAAGGGAATACTTTGGTATTAATATGATGATGCCTTTGTTTTATTTGTCAATTATCAATTGGTTCAGAAATCAAGGAAAGAAGATACTATTTATTGAGTCTCTCCAAAACTAACAACAATCTAGCAAAAAATAAATCAATCAATTAATCAATAAATGATAGCCTCAAGTGACAAGGCCAGTTCTACACAAACATGCAGGTCCCAATGTTAGGAACAGGCTGAACTGTTCCTTCCATACAAACAGAGTAGGTCCATTAACCCTCAACCTAGAGTTCTGAAATATTTTGTGTACAGTGATTAATGCTTAAGAGTACAACTGAAAGTTTTACACTAGACTTATTGAGAAAATATCTAAAGGAATTTCATTAGCTCACTCACTATTTACAAAGCCTGTAATTAATTCAAGCAGATAGGTCAGGTGAATAGAAAAATCTAATCCAGTGAACTTATGAGGATTTTTAAATAAGAAAAATTGCCCTTGGGTTTCCAACCATTTTATTATTCATATCCTTATGAATTACTCCCTGCTTCTGAGCATATTCATCTGTGTTCCTTCAGCCATAACTGTAGACATAGCGTTTATGAGCCATCCTGTGAGGAACATTGATCCCAAGGTCAATGAGATCAGTGTGCTTTCAAACCAAGAGAACCTTAGTGTATGACAAATCTAAGAGTTCATTCAGTGAAACCTCTCACCCAAATTCTCTTAACTTGCAACAGATGGGCCCCACAAAGAACCCTTATTCATTCACTAACATATGCAATGGGCCCCAACTTTTTTGGCACCAGAGACTGGTTCTTTGGAAGATAATTTTTCCATAAATGTAGACACAGGTAGGGGAAGGAGATGGGATGGTAGAGGAGGAGGAGGAACTTAGGTGGTGATGCTATGAGGTTGAGTTCCTAACAGCCACAGACCAATACTGGTCTGCAGCTTGGGGGTTGGAGAACTCAGATATAGGAATCAGATATACCATTTTAAATCTATTTTATCCCATGAGTATTTATAATTGTGATCTCGTCATTGCTTTGTTAAAGAAAACTACTTACTTTTAATAAATTCTGGTCAACTTAACATCTTTTACTACATTTTACACAGCTTTAACAAGGGCCCATTTGGACCATGCAACTCAAACAATTCATTGTTAGGTGGTGCCTCTGACAAAATCATTATAGCAAGGAGATCCACAGACTAGATCCAACTTACAATCCTACTCCAGTCATCTACTGCGAAACCAAGAGGTAACATTTGGAACTAGGGCTCAGGTGATAACAGCTAACACTGAGTAATGAAGGCACTTGCCAGAACATTCACAGTGTATCATCTTAGTGTACCACTGAAACTGGAAACAATAAGTATCAAAACCTCATCAAACTCAGTTGGTTTGATTGATATTTGGGCTGTAATTTTCTGCAATGAACTGTAGGTATTAAGAGGAATTTTTTAAACTCTAGAAACATAAGGCAAACAAAAATTTAGGCTTGCACTCCAACTGTGGAAGTTATAATTGAGCTAGAATACCTCTGATAGAAGGTCCCCTAGATCAACCTTTAAAAGAGATCCTCGAAGGCTATAAGAATAAAATATATGTAAAAAGTTCTACATTATCTGTAAAGTTCTAAAATATTATCTGAACTTCTAATCATAAACCTATATGTAATATCTATATCTAATTATATAGGGATATAATCTCTTAATTCTTTAATATGCTTTAGTTTTTCTCCCCAATTACATTGTAAACTATATGCTGTGTACCATATTCTATATTTCTTTAGTATTCCACAGAGTACTTACCATAGTTTTAAGTACATTGGAAATGCTCGGAACACCAAGTAAAACGTGCCAATTATCTTTATTTGGAAACAAAGGTCAGCCTTGTACCTGATAAAGCTTCAGGGCAGCAGTGAAAGCAATAAGGTTTACCTTCTGCTTCGAACATGGAGATGAGTCGGACTCCCATTGCCATGGCAACGTTTGAAAAGAGACAAGAGATAATTTTTTGGAAGAAGCTTCTCTGAGTATAGCTGAAACTGAGGTACAGGTACGGGAGGTAGGTAAAGAAGAAAATGATGCCTCCTAAGGCAGTTCCGGCATGGGCTGTAAGTTCAGAGGAAAAAAATGCAGAGCTTAGTTAGTAGTAGACAGAGAATGGTGTCCAATGGTGACATATGCCCCTTTTCCCTGTATTAGTAAAAAAAAAAAAAAAAAAGTGTCTCTGTGTTTGTTTCGGCATTTTGGAAGGGAAGCAATCTTTTTTTTTTTTTTTTTTGTATAGACAGAGTCTCAATTTATCGCCCTGGGTAGAGTGCCGTGGCGTCACACTGCTCACAGCAACCTCCAACTCCTGGGCTTAGGCAATTCTCTTGCCTCAGCCTCCCAAGTAACTGAGACTACAGGCGCCTGCCACAATGCCCGGCTATTTTTCTGTTTTGCAGTTTGGCCAAGGCCGGGTTTGAACCCATCACCTTCAGTATATGGGGCCGGCACCCTACTCGCTAAGCCACAGGCGCCGCCGCCCTGGGAGGCAATCTTTTGTAGACGAGTGGGCCCAGGAATAATAATAATAATGGTAAAAGAAAAGAAAGCCTTTTTTTTTTAGACAGAGTCTCAAGCTGTCACCCTGCGTAGAGTGTAGTGGCATCACAGCTCACAGTAACCTCCAAGCGATTCTCCTGCCTCCACCTCCCAAGTAGCTGGGACTATAGGTGCCTGCCACAGTGCTTAACTATTTTTTGGTTGTAGTTGTCATTGTTGTTTGGCAGGCCTGGGCTAGACTTGCATCCGCCAGCTCCGGTGTATGTGGCTGGCATCTTAGCCACTTGAGCTATAGGTGCCAAGCCAGGAAAGCCATCTTTTAATAAATGTTGATAGAAACCTTTTATAGTTGCATTCTCACTAGGGAAAGATGAAGAATTGTGGCACTGAAAAAATGAATGGATCCTTACATAAAGGCACAAATACTTAACTGCCTACAACTTCCTCTCCCTAAAACTGTATTAATGTCTCCTACAATAAAATTCCTCTTCTAATGTGGGTGCAGTAACTCACACCTATAATCTTAGGACTTTGGGAGGGTCAGGCGGGAGAAGTGCTTGAGGTCAGGAAGACCCCGTCTCTATAAAAAACAGAACAGTCAAATGAGTGTAGTGGCACATGCCTGTAGTCCGAGCTACTCGGGGGGCTGAGGTGGAAGGATCACTTGAGTGTTAAGAGTTTGAGGTTGCAGTGAAAGAGCTATGATAATGCCACTGTACTCCAGCCCAAGTGACAGAGTAAGACCCTGCCTCAAAAACACCCCCCACAAAATCTTTTCCTTGGGCAGCACCTGTGGCTCAAAGGAGTAGGGCGCCAGCCCAATATGCCAGAGGTGGCGGGTTCAAACCCAGCCCCAGCCAAAAACTGTAAAAAAAAAAAAAAATCTTTTTCTTGAAAGATGAGTGGTAGATTTCTATAGCTTCTATTAAGCACTATGGCACTATGACCAACACTTTAAAGACATCATCTTATTTAATCTTCATAACTTCCCAGTTTAGAGGAAACTGAACTTCAGCTGCATTATTTAAATTTGCTCAGTGTCATAGAGATAGTAAATTACAGTCACGGATTACAGGTTTTTCAGTCTGTAAACAGTGACTCCAGATTTGGAAACAAGGCCAATCTGACTTAAGTCGGGGGGCTAAAGTCAAGTTAAGTTTAAATGTTTGACTTCTAGGAGGTTAAGACAGTGAGAATGGAAAATGTGAGGGTTTGTATGTAAAAGAAAGAGCTGCAGTTAAGGCATGAAGTGGTTTTTGCTTCATCTGGCCAAGTGAACTCTTGGCTAATAGTCTATGACTTCTCTGAGTCCTACATTCTTCTTTTGTAAAAGGTGATAATACTCACTAACATCACTAAGCTCTTAATATATGCCAAATAGTATTCTCAGCATCTCATGTGCAATATCCCATTTAACCTTCATAACTTAAGTTATGAAGTAACTACTAATATTTTCATAATTTCACAGGTGAAAAAATGAATGCTCAAGGTCAGACTGTACAGTAAGATGCAAGTACAGTACTCTAAGGCCAAAATAAGACTTTTTTAACTTAATTTTTGTTCATTCGTAATTGTATACATTTATGGGGTACAATATGATAATTTTATTTTTTTTTTATTTATTTTTTTTTTTGTAGAGACAGAGTTTCACTTTATCACCCTCGGTAGAGTGCCGTGGCGTCACACAGCTCACAGCAACCTCCAACTTCTGGCCTTAGGCGATTCTCTTGCCTCAGCCTCCCAAGTAGCTGGGACTACAGGCGCCCACCACAACGCCCGGCTATTTTTCTGTTTTGCAGTTCGGCCGAGGCCAGGTTTGAACCCGCCACCTTCGGTATATGGGTCCAGCGCCCTGCTCGGTGAGCCACAAGCGCCGCCCCAATATGATAATTTTATATACAATGTGGAAGGTTTAAATCAGCAGTTCTCAAC
>CAUYON010028939.1:0-18610 GCA_963573935.1 Arctocebus calabarensis | reverse complement strand
CGCCTGTAGTCCCAGCTACTTGGGAGGCAGAGGCAGGAGACTCGCTTGAGCCCAGGAATTGGAGGTTGCTGTGAGCTGCAATGCCACGGCACTCTATCCAGGGTGACAGCTTGAGGCTCTGTCTCAAAAAAAAAAAAAAATGAAGTTCTTTGGGGCCCAGTCCTTCTGTTTGCTATTAGTGCTTTTACTCACTGGGGATTATTTCCTCATATTCTATATAGATTTTTGGCATAAAATCACCCTCAGAATCACTTTTTCTGTGGCACTCCCATGGGGTCAGGCTATGATGGTGTTTTTTTCAAAGTACTTTGCCTTTGAAGGCAACTCCAGACCTTGGTGATGTGGCATTCCCAGTAAATCTAAGTAGTAGAAATATGAACCTTAGGCGATGCCCATAGCTCAGTGGGTAGGGTGCTGACCACATACACGGAGGCTGGCGGGTTCAAACCCAGCCCCAGCCAGCTAAAGCAACAATGCAACTGCAACAAAAAAATAGCTGGGTGTTATGGCAGGCGCCTGTAGTCCCAGCTACTTGGGAGACTGAGGCAAGAGAATCACTTAAGCCCAAGAGTTTGAGGTCGCTGTGAGCTGTGACATCATAGCACTCTACTAAGAGTGACATAATGAGACTCTATCTCAAAAAAAAAAAAAACAAAACAAAACAAAATATGAGCCTTAAAATACATCAGAGTTTTTTTCAGAGAAGTTATTTTCCCCACCCAGAGTCTAGGTATAGATAAGCTTTCTCATATAAGTGGAGAGATTTTCCCTTCTGGAGTTACTATCCTTCAGCTCTAGGCCAAGGTCTCAGGCCCAACTTCACAACTTCTATCTTCTAACTCAATCCCCAAAGATACTTGGTCCCATACTTTCCAAGGCAACCAGTTTTTAAGTTAATGTAATAAGCCACTTTGTTATAACAAGAAGACTCCTCACATTTACTTTATTTAAAAAAACAGCATCTTAACAAAAACATTTCTTTAACAAAATCGTAATAGTTTCTTAATAAAAAATAAAATCATATATTATAAATGTTTTAATAATAAAGTATGCAGCCCCTGTTTTTACCTTGTTCCATTCTCTTCATTAGTTGTATTTGATCGACCGTTTTCTTCAATATCTTGCATTTGTCTGGTTTTACACTCAAGCTGTCAATGTCACTAATGTTGGCAGACAATAACTCAGCTAACTCTTCTAAATACTTATTCTCTTGCTCCCTGCGCCTCTTTTCAGTGCTGTTACACAAACAAAATTCAGTTAGTGTACATTTATATCACAATATTTCCTGCTCTGATCAGGTATAATGTCTACACATTTAGAGATCCTTATTTTTATCCAAAATATAAATCCAGTGTTAGAAAGCAGTTTAAATTCATATCCAAAAACAGACACTACAAAATACCAAAGTGCAAAAGACAATTCTGGTTAAAATAGACAGAGTGAATGATTGATATAACAAATATATTTCCCCAATCATATATATTCCTTGAATAACTAAAAATTACTAGACATTTAAAGGAAACATACAATAAATATACTAGTTGCATCTGGAACTATTTTATGTTCTAAATAACTCCTTGAAATAGCATGTCAGAATTTTTAAATAACTTTGTTATAGTCAGGGCAGACTACACTAGAGTTCAATTAAATTATAATCAGATATCCAATAAACTTTTACTTCTTATAGAGATTAGATCATTAGATGGTCCTTATCAAACATTAAAAAATAAATCCATTTGAAAGTAAAATAAAGAGAATAATAGAGACAGCACAGCGAACACTATCTTTTGTAAATAGCTTTGTCCTTAAAAAAACAGGAGAAATCATCTACTTATATGTTCTCTAAGTGCAAAATCAACGAAATCAAATGTGACTTAAAGCAAAATTATGAGAACAAGGAAAAACAGTGCAAACAGCTAGCACTTTTCTCTAAAAGCATACTGAATTCATTTTTACTTTCCAGTCTCTAGATTTATTATTTCTTGGTTTATTATTAGCCAAGTCATCAGGCAACTTGTTTTATGTAACACATACAAAGACAATGAAGTATTACTTTGAAATTTTCCCATTATCACACTAACATAGTAAAGAAAGATTAACTGCAAGTAGCATTTTGTTTTATAAGCAGCAATCAAAATCATTTGGCCGCATATAAAAGTGGTAGAAAAAAGAGGAGAGCACAGGGAAAGATCAGTTGCTAAAAAGCTCATAACTGGCAACAATTAAAATACCACTTAATGTTTCTTAATAATATTAAGGACTGTAAAAGCAGTAACATTTATATAACATCATAGTAAGCTGAAAAGACCAAGTCAACTAATCAAATGTATTTAGCTACATAAAACAAAATACTACAAGATGATACAAAACAAAATCAAATTTCAAAACTGTAACAATCACATATTCTATCTTTTTACCAGTCATATCTTTCATTATTGAAGAATTTTTCCCACTGTATTTATTAAAACTCTCTTACAACTTCCATAGCAAAAACATGTAGCCAGATATTTTGACAAATATCGAGCCAAAGCACTGAAAGTGAGGCATGAATAAAATGAGTAACATACATTTTGGTACATACAAAGTTTTAGAGAACTTCAGCTCTGCAATTGACAGTGTTTGAAGACATCTGATTTTACCCTGGAGAAACTAAGTGATACAAAACTTACTTAGTATATAATCTATTAAAATCTATGTGTCTAAATTTCAACATGACTATATTAGATTCACTTGGTGGGACTTCCGAATGTGTTTCTCACAGCAAGTTTTGTGTAAAGCTGAAGTGCTTGAAAATCACTATAGTGTAAAAGAAAGAGAAAAGTGATTATCATGGGTAAGAGGTAGACAGAGAAGGAACAAAGGAAGCAAGAAACTGAAAGTTTCTTGAAATGCTGAGATGTCTACAAGGTGACGTTAGATTCAGATTAGGAAAAATTACCAGAAAGGATGTAACCATTAAACATCATGGTGTAAAGGGTGCTGGTTGAATAGTAGGCACTTGTTGAGTTGAATAGAAAATGTCAAATAAGCATAAGGCGTAGCTACCCATCATTTTAAGATTGGCATTTTATTTTATTTTTATAAATTTAAGGGGCACAGGTATAGTTTTGCTATATAGATACATTGCATAAGAGTGACTGGGCTTTTAGTGCAACCAAGATTTGCATCTTAATCCTCATTCTTCTGGAAGAATGAAGGAATAGAGAAAGGATAACAGGAGGGAGATATGATATCTCACCTCACCAAACAGTTACTGAGAAACTCTCCTATCCAAGGACCTGTACACGAGGCTGGCAATACCCTGAGGTCCAACAAATGCACTTTATGATTAATGAGTTCACACCAATATGGGGAAACGGAAATATTACACAGTGGTATTCATGCACAAACTCAATCAATTTCAAAATAACAAATTTTAGTTTACCATATCTAAGATATCACTTTATTAAAACTGAAGCTCACACTTATCAACATCAAGGAGATGGTACTTTCAAATATTTTTAAAGCAAATATATAAATACAATTATCTTTAAAATATCTAAAGAAAAAGGATATATGAAATGTTGATATTTGTAATGATGCCATGGACACACAAAAAAAATCAAAGAGAATCTACAAATCAGTCATTGTGATAAATAAGAAAGTTCAGCATAGTGGATGGATATCCACAAATCATTAGCATTCTTATACACTAATAACTGCCAATTAGAAAATGCAACACAAAATAATACTAGACATTCCTAAAAGGGGAAAAAACTTTATGGTACCTTGGAATGTATCTACCCAACAATAGGCTAGACATTCATGGGTAAAATTATAAAATATTATTGAAGAACAGGAAAGAATTGAAAAAATTAAAAGTCTTAGGTTCATAAATATGGACACTCTAGAATCTAATCTATAAAAGCAAAGGAAGTTAAATCAATATCACAGCAAGATTTTTTTCAAAGTAAACTTAAAACTGACCCTAAAATCTGTATGGAAAAGTTAAGAACCAAAAATAGTAAAATAACAAGAACAGGGACTTGTCCCCTAAGATATCAAGGTGATTACCATAAGAAAGCTCAGAACCAGATCTCTATACCTATAGGAACTTGATTTAACAGTAACTAAAGCAGGAAGGGACAGTGTCATAATCAATGATGGAGAAAAACAATGAAATTAGGTCCCTACATTACAACATGCACAAAAATAAATTTCAGATTAATTAAAACCCTAAATATGTATTAAAAATAAATAAAAATACATGTAAAGCCTTAAAGTAGAGGAAAAAGTCTTAAGCAAGACCCCGAAAAGTTTGACACAATAAAATCTAACGTTCTGTTTATCAAAAGATACCATAAATAGAGTTAATAGGCAGGCTGGGAAAAAATATTTGCATCAAATATAAGTTTAAAAAGTTAGTTACTAGAAAATTTAAAATGACTATTACAAATAACAAAGAAAAGGACAGACTGGGTGCCCTAGATCAGTGGCTAGAGAGCCAGACTTATACACTGGGGCTGGCAGGTTTGAACCCGTCCTGGGGCTGCTAGAAACAAAAGTGGACAACTACAACAAAAACAACAACAAAAAATTAGTTGGGCATTGTCGTGGGTGCCTGCAGTCCCCAGCTACTTGGGAGGCTGAAGCAAGAGAATTGCTTACGTCTAAGAGTTTGAGGTTGCTGTGAGCTGTGACGCCACAGCACTCTGCTGAGGGTGACACAGTGAGACTCTATCTCAAAAAGAAGGAGGAGGTGTCTTCCTGGGGGCAGGAAAAGAGCATGTGAGTATGAAGGACTCAGGGAAGGCCACTAAATTTGGAGTAGATTAAACAAAAGTTCTAAAGTAGCAGTGAAAATAATAAAGCAGCTCTGCCAGAAATAGACTCAGAAAAGCAGAGTGTTCCCACCTTGAAGCCAGCGTGTCACATGGTGATCCTTTTCTCTTATGAGAGTCTGGGTTAGCAGGGTCGGATGAACTGTCCCCGAGGCCACTCATGTTGAAAAACTTCACACCTCAAAAGAAAGGACAACAGTAAGAAATCTATCCCTATGACCTTTCCAACTAAATAAGGGGAGAGGAAGCCCTCTTATGTTAGAAATTTTCTGAAAATTGTGGTCTCTCAAACAAAACTACCACCATTATAAAAGCATCAGTATTTATATAAAAGCACAGAAGTCATCAGCTATTGAGTATTTCTAAGCTTTCTTTTCCATAACTGTAAAATAAATAATCCTTTGTGAAATTATTATGTCAATTAAAATAAAAACATTGCTAGAATAATTGGATACCGAGATTTTATTTTAAAGAGAAAAAATCACTTTCATGTATAAATGTAAAAGTTGAATGTGTAACTAGAGTTAGGGAAATTATTTTTTTGTATTTATTACTTATACCCTTCTTTAAAAAATGATTTAAAATAACTTTCACGCATAAGGTTTAGGATTTTATATTGATAAAAAATAAATAATATATAATTATTAAACTTCAAGTAATAAACCATTTAGATTTTGAATTATACTTTACACTTTGAATTCTATACTTCTAACCTTTGTTTATGTCGTCAGGCAACAAAGATCAAGTGTTTAGTCTATGTTAGGATCTTGGTATAGATGCCAGAGAACAGAGTCATTCCCCATAGCACACCAGCCAGGTCCCTCACATGTTGCACAAGTTAGTAACTACACTTAAAGATCCCTTCTGATCTGTCCTCATCAACCACTGGACTCTGCGTAATCCCTAATGAACTCAGAACCCTATGCCTCACTTACAATCATCAATATCTTTTGGATTTTATTAGTGCCTAAAAACACATTTCACCATTCTCTTTCATTCCATTTACTCTCTTAAAAGAGAGAAAATTATTGTTAAATGGGAAAACCATCTTCTTAAATTCTAAGTTATTTAAAAACTATAGCACTGTGTATTCGCACTTGCTCTAAGAAAATTTATTATGAACAGTGTTGAGATCCATGAGACCCTCTCACATGGCTTTAATTAATATATGGGAGTAAACCCTTTTACTCCAGTCCTCAAACTCACTGATTCTAACCTTTTTCTGAAGACCAAAATATACAAATAATCCCTAAAATTTTAATCACAAACATTTCATACAACCAAAAAGGTATATTTCCAATTTTACCATATTAGATGTACATATTAAGAAAATTTCCAACTTCAATTATTGTAATCTTTTTATTCTTTTATTCCTCATTTCTAATTTGTATCCCTGTCCTGTTGATTTTTCCTTAACAAGAGAATTGAGATTGTTTCTTCATTTTTTATTTCCAGATACAGTTACGATCCTCATCTGGAACTAAATACCTCATTCTAGATTAATGCAAGATCCTTTAATCTTGTTTCTCAATTCCAGTCATTCTCACTTCTAATCTGTCCTATAAACAGCAGCAAAAGCATCCCTGCTTAAATGTCATTTTCAAGATATCACTTCCCTGAGGAGGAATCAACTTGATTTTCCTATCGGGGCATGGTAAAGGATAGGCTTTGGTGCTGGCCAGGGTGCAGAAAAAGGGGAACGCTGTTGGTGGGAATATAAATTAGTGTAGCCATTTTGGAAAACAGCATAGAAATTCCTCAAAAAACTAAAACTAGAACTACCATATCATCCAGCAATCCCATTACTAGGTATATCCAAAGCAAATAAAACAGTGTGTCAAAGAGCTACCTGCACTCCTATGTTTATTATAGTTACTATTCACAATATCAAGATGGGGAGTCAGCTGAAGTTGATAAAGAAAACATGGCATATATATGTAATGGAATACTATTCAGCCATAAAAAGAGTGAAATCCTGTCATTCTTGGCAACATGGATAAGATGTTTAGTGAAATAAGGCAGGTACAGAAAGACACATTCCATGTGTTCTAACTCATACATATAAGCTAAAAAAGGTGATCTCATGAAAGTAGAGAGTAGAATAGTGTTGATAGAGAATGGGAAGGGGGAAGTTGGTTAAAGGATACAAAGTTATAGCTAGATACAGGAGTAAGTTCTAGTCTTCTATAGCACTGTATGGTGACTACAATTAATAATAACTTATTGCATACTTTGAGATAGCTACAAGAAGAGATTTTGAATGTTCCTAACACAAAGAAATGATAAATGATTGACAGGACAAATACGCTAACTGATTTGATTGTTATATACTGTATACATCAAAATATTATATTGTACTCCATAAATATGTGCAATTATTGCATCAAAAATATTAAAAGCAAGAAGAAAAAACAACCATGGGGTTTAGGCCAGAAAGACTTTGTTCAAGTCCCGGTTTAACCAATGCTTATCCTTAGGCAGAACATAGAATCTTTCTTTAACCTTATTTCTTCCTCATGTATTTTTTTGTCTCAATTCATACATCGGAGTCATTCTAGTCTCGTCTCTCATACTCCACATGCAAGCAACATCAAAATTTCTCAATTTTTTGTTTGCTAAATATTTCTAAAATCCATCCCTTCCTATTCTAACCCCAGTTCAGGTTCATACTATCTCTTGCTGGACCAATAAAATAGTTTCCTACATGATCTCCCTGTTCTAGTCTTGTCCCTCCTTAAATCCATCTTCTGAGGAGTTCGCAGAAGAGGACACCAAATGTATGCCAGATCATGTCAATTTCTTGCTTAAAATCTTCACTACTAAATTCTCATTGCTAAGCAGACAGCATCCAAACCTTAATAGAATACACAAAGTCTACATCAGCTTTCACCTACTGTGTAGCTGTTATAGAATCTGATGAATGAATGTCTAAATGCCTGTCCACCAAATCAAGTGTTTATAGATTGTTATTTACTCCATATTACATGTATAACCTATACATGGACAAATTATATGTGTCTGATTACTGAACAGACATTTCCATCTGTACATCCCAATGTCACCTCCAATGGCATCTCTTACTCTTCCATTCCCCATTTCTAGCCTTCCTATTTCATATTTCTCAGAAAACAGGTTCCTGCCTTAGGCCATCCCTCCCCGTCCCCTGCCAGGAGCACACCTTCATACTTAAGCAAGTATAAAACATGATAGACTTTTAAGCTTCAGATTTCTATTTACAATAAATGAGAAGTACTGCCATTATGGATTAGTGTCATAACACAATGACATATATTACCTGTATATACAAACATATAGATTATAGAAAGGGTACCAAAAATGTGTACACATTTTACAAAAAAACTGTAATTAAAATTGTAATAATATATCTGGATAACAAAAGATGAATTCATCTAAGCACCTCTTGTAGTTACAGAAGTCAAACGTGACTTGAGCATTACAATTTTAACAATTTGACTTGTGCAATTACAAGAGGTGCTCAAAAGTGATTTGTAAACATCTTTTGTTATCCATATAAATTGAGTATTACAATTTTAATATAGCTTTTTCTTTTCTTAAAATGCATATACATTTTTTGTACCCTCTGTCAAAAAAAGACTTTAAAAATAAAATCCTTGTTGGCTCGGTGCCTGTGGCTCAACGGGCTAAGGCGCCAGCCACGTACACCTGAGCTGGTGGGTTCGAATCCAGCCTGGCCCGCCAAACAACAATGACGGCTGCAACCAAAAAATGACTGGGCGTTGTGGTGTGCGCCTGAAGTCCCAACTACTTGGGAGGTGGAGGCAAGAGACTCGCTTGAGCCCAGGAATTGGAGGTTGCTGTGAGCTGTGATGCCACAGCACTCTATCCAGGGTGACAGCTTGAGGCTCTCTCTCAAAAAAAAAAAAAGTTTATAAAAATTAAATCCTCCATAATACCTTATGTTCTCAGTTAAAGTAAACATTAGGCGAAAAATGTTACACTGGCCTCAGTGTAGAAAAGCCCAAATTAAATTAGCAAAAAATATTTATTGAGCTCACTCTGTATGGCAACCTCTTGTTACAGGCCCTGGAGCTATTCCTGTGAATAAAATTTGCAAAATCACTGTCCTCACAGAGTGTCATTCTATTGTGAGGGAGACAAACAGATAAAATTAAAAAGTAAATTATGTAGTATATTAGAAGGTGGTAAGTGTTATAGAGAAATAGAAGCTTAGGTATGTAGAAGTAGAGGTGTAGAAAGTAAGGTAGGAAAGACCTCACTAAAAAGATGAGATTGAACAAAGACAAGAAGCCGATGAGGGAGACAGCCAGGAGAAGGGTGGATGGAGGTGAGCTCCTGGCAGGGGTGAGGAGCCTGGGGCAGGAACCTAAGGAGAGTAGGAGATGGGGTCAGAGAGATAATGGGAAGCTACATTATTACAAGGCTTGAAGACATCATGTAAGGATTAAGAGCAAAGGAATGACAGGATTTGATTTTCATTCTAAGATTTCCTCTAAGAAGGCTAAGTATAATCTTTCTCATCTCAATGTTCTGCTGAGTGTCCAACTGCTACATGGACATTTCCATTTGGATATCCCACTGTTACCTCAAATTAAACATGTATAAAACATGGTAGAATTTTAAGTTTCAGATATCTACTAATGATAAATGAGACAAACTACATTATGAATTAATGTCATAAAAAAGTTTGTTAAACCTTATGTTTGGCAAAGAATAGGAGAGGAAGGGATCTATAATAAGGCAAACACAGGAGACTTATTTATGCCTTTCAAAATTTACAATTTAAAGTGGACAACCCCCAATTCAAAGCAAATACGCCAGACTTATAATAATAATCACAACAAAAAAGATGTGGAAGACCTGAACATGATTTTGTTAGTATCTATTTGGAAACCCAAACACAAAATAAGAATAATGAGCTAACTTCATTACTGCAACTAACTATGGAGATCCACATAAGCATAAAAAAGGTTAACCATATATCGTTAAAAAAAAAAGCCACTTAATTTCATTTTCACATATAAATAAAATATCAACATTTTAAAATGTATTAATATAAAATAAAATTATGCAATAAACTTAAAATAAGAAGCATTGATTCTAAAATTTACTACAAAAGTACAAACAAAAGAGAGAAGAAAGCGTTGAACAAAGAAGATGAAAGATATGACTTTAGAATTTCCCCAAATCCCAAAGTAAACAGTTAGCTTACGCCTACTTCATGCTCAGGTTCACTTGTTTTCTTAGCTGCCCACCTTTTCGGCCTCTAATGCAATTACATTACACTCATCTGAGAATTTACCTATCCAGAATTCTACTTGTTCTCAGTATACTCAGTATACATTACTTATTATAGTATCCTATAAGTTATAATTCTCTTGTCTCCCCTTGTAGATTAGAAATTCAAAGCCAGTTATTAGATCTTCTATTGTATATCTAATGTCTCACATAATGACTAAACGATACAGACACTAAATACACAGGTGATGAATTGAGTGATTAAGCTATCTTACTAAGATATTTAAGGTTTTTAAAGAATATTTAAGTATTTCTACAGTTAAATATTTACTGGTAACTTTCATAAGGCTTTGAAATTCTTTCCAATGATTGGGAAACATGAGCTTTCTTGAAATCCTTATTTTCCTACGTCTAGTTGGGAAAAAAACAAACTATCTTCCTGGTCTAGAAATTGAAGAATCTCTCTTCTAATTTTGAAAAGGTAAAGATTTACTATTTTAGACTAACAATTTGCAATCCTTGACAGTACTGCAGATACAAGGCCATATTGCAGTTATAAAATCTACAGAATGTCGCAGACTGCGTAATTTTGAGCAACAAATAAATTATCTAAAACAAGTCATACAGTAGTACCACTGGACTACTAGCTTGAGATTCACATCTGCTAAATTTATCTGAGATTCTGGATATAATAGCAGCCAGACAGACTGACATACCAAAATAAGCGCCAATAGTCAAAGAGCTATGAGATAGTCACCAAAAATTTGTTCATGGTATGATTCTGGTATTAATTGCTTTCTATTTACAAAACAATAAAAATAGCAACATAAAACCTCTGATAAAGAAAAACTGTTACAGTTGTACTTATGTGGAATGGCATTATGTTTAGCAGTTAGGGTACTAAAATAAGGGTTACTAAGAAATTCTGGTTTCAGAAAAACAATTTGCATATCACCTTTTAAAAAGAGGTAAGGTTTCTAAGTAAAAGTATCCTGTTGATTTAAAAAGAGTTGCTAAGTTATATCCAATCTTATGTAATCTCTAGAGAGTAGTTTTAGGAACTAGAAACCACACTGCTCTCTGTTCAAGTGTATCAGACTAAACCAAATACCCAAAGGCTGCAGAAATAGGACAGTGCTTTGTAATTCAGTTGAGTTAAAACTTTTGTATGTAAGAAACTTGTCATTCAGCTCCTGGACTTGGCTGAGAACTGCATAATTTAAAAAATCAGTACCAATTAGTTAATAAATAACTCTAATAATAAACTTTAAAATGCTTAGCAAGGCAACTGGCACAGAGAAGCATATACATGATGAGAAGGATCCTCAGAGAGCTAACCCTCCACCAATCGAAAGTTTATGCAGAATGTCACACAGGAAAAATCATAATAAAGAAAGCTCTGGCACTGCATAATTTCCATTAAAAAGGTTTCTCAAACTGGAGTCCTACAGGCATTAGGTTTCTCTAAAAGAAATGTTCAATTCTGCCTTTTTATTTCAATGACAACTGAAATCTTTTTCATATTGTAAGAAAGGTTGGGAACTTAAGGATTTTCATTGTCCTTTTTATGCTTGGAAATGTCGTATTTTGTTTATCCATTCATCAGTTGATGGACATTTAGGTTATTTCTAGTTTGGGGATATTATCCATAATACTGCTATGAACATTTGTATGTAACTTTTTATGTAACCATGTTTTAAATTCTTTTGGGTATTTAACTAGGAGTAGAACTGTTAGGTCATGAACACTCTAACTTTTGACAGACTGCCAAACTCTCTTCCACAGTGGTGACATCTTAAATTCCCATTAGTATTGTATTATGGCTCAAATTTCCATATCCTTGCCTAAAATAGTTATTTTATCCTTCTTAAAAAATTACAGCCACACTAGTGAGTATAAAATGATATCTCATTCTGGTTTTGACTTAACAGTTCTTAATTGCTAAAGAACATCATTTTTTACTAACCATTTGTATATCTTCTTTGGAGACATAGCTATTCAGGTCCTTCACCCAATATTTTAAAAAATAACTGTAATACTTTTGTATGTTTGTGCATATCTAAGAAATACAACATGTTATGATATATATATACACATATGAAAATGGTTATTACAGTGAAACAAATTAATACACGGTGGCCATAAAGCTGGTGTGTACAGCCTACATATCTATCATTTCACAGTTACTCACCCCCCCACCTTGTGGCATTGTTTCATTCTCTTGTCTTTGCATATTTGACCTTTTCATCTTTTTTAAGATTTCACATGTGAGTAAGATCATGCAATATTTTTCTTTTTGTGTCTGGCTTATTTTGCTTATTGTAAAGTACTCAAAGTTCACCCATATTGTGGCAAATGGCAGGCTCTCCTCATTTTTTAAGGTTAAATAATATTCCATTGTATATATACGCCATAGTTCTTTGTCCATTAGTTTGCTGACAAACACCTAGGTTGTTTCTATGTCTTTCCTACTGTGAACAATGATGCAATGAACACAGGCGTACAGATATCTTTACGAGATAGTAAGTTCATCTCCTTTGTCCATATTCCTAGAAGAGAGATTAGAGGGTCTTATGGTAATTATATTTTTAATTTATTTAGAAACCTCCGTACTATTTTCTATAATGGCTGCACTAATTTACAATCTCGTCAAGAGTGTACTTGGATTTTCTTTTCTCTACAAACTCTTTCCCCCATTTTTAAGTTGGGTATACAAGTTCTGACAATTAAGTTTGCAAACTCATCCTAGCAAAACTGCAAAATACATTTTTTTTGAGACAGAGTCTAACTATATCACTCTTTGTAGAGTGCTGTGGTGTCACAGCTCACAGCAACCTCAAGCTCTCGGGCTTAAGTGATTTCTTGCCTCAGCCTCCCAGGTAACCAGGACTACAGGTGCCCGCCACACTGCCCGGCTATTTGCAAAACACCTTTGACCATTGGGAAGCAATGCACCTTCAAAGCAATTTTGGAACTGTTTTTTTGGAATGGCCAGCACAGCTGTCATTGTATTACCCTTGATGTTCTGAATGTCATCAAAATGACTTCCTTTCCCTATTTCCTTTATCTTTGGGTAAAGAAAAAAGTCACAGAGGGGCCAGATCAGTTGAGTAAGAAGGGTGTCCTAATACAGCTGTTTAGTGACTAAAAACTCTCTCACAGACAGTACCACGTGAGCTGGTGCACTGTTGTGATGCTGTGAGTTGTTGGCTAAGATTTTCAGTTAAGATTTTCCTGTTTCTCTATTGATATTTACTTGTTCTACTTTGTCTTCTATGCTTCTTAAAGTCAGCTAACAATGCTGACACACAATTTGATAAATTTTTGCAATATTTTCATCAGTTCTACTTGTTACTGGCCGCCCTGACCTCTCTTCATAGGTGATGCTTTTCCTCTCCTCAGAAAAACGTTAATCCATTTGTACACTGCCATTTTCTTCATGGCATTATCCCCATAAACTTGGACAAATATAGCTGATTTCACTTCTACTCTTGCCTAGTTTAACAAGAAATTTACAAATGGTTATTCAGTGCTGTAATTCAAGCTCCAACATTCTCATGATGGCGCACAAAACCACACAACACTAATGAATGCCATTCAGCAAGATAATGCTACCTGTCTACGTGAACATAACTGTGAGTCATTGATATGCGAAGTTTTGAAACCTTAACAAGTTGTTGTACAGTACTGCCAACATAAGTGCATGGTGGCAAGTTCATGAAATTAATGGTCTTACTATGATTTTTACTTTTGTATTATTATTATTATTTTTTATGTATTTATTTTTTGAGACAGAGTCTTGCTTTGTTACTCTGGGTAGAGTGCCCTGGAATCATAGCTCACAGCAATCTCAAACTCTTGGGCTCAAGTGATCCTATTGCTTCAGTCTCCCTAGTAGCTGAGACCACAGGTGCCTACCACAGTGCCTGGCTATTTTTAGAGACGGGTTTTTGCATTTGCTCAAACTAGGTCTTGAACTCCTAAACTCAAGGGATCCATCTGCCTTGGCCTCTCAGAGTGCTAGGATTACAGGTGTGAGCCACCCCACCTGGCCCAAGTTGTATGATTAATTGGATTATTTATTTTTTTACTGCTGAGTTGCAGGAATTCTTTATATTTGGAATACTGACCACTATTAGATATACAATTTCTGCATATTTTCTTCCATTCTATAGTTTCTCTTTTCACTTTCTTTATACGGTCTGTTGATGAACACAAGTATTTAATTTTAACGATGCTCAACTTATCTACTTTTTCAGCTTTATTTAATAATTCTAATATCTGTTCCCCTCAAGGATAATTTTTATTCATTGCTATTTTTCCTATATATGGGCCATACTTCCTTGTTTCTTTTCATGTCTCCTAATTTTTGTTGAAAACTGGATATTTTGAAGCTAATGACAAAATAAAAACATTTCCTTAAATGTCTGGAAACAAAAATTCTCTCTAAATACACAGATCTAGGGACCAAAACTCAGATCGTGGTTATGCCTAGCCCAAAGAAAAGGCCTTGCCCCTTAAGCCTTGTAATGACCTGCCAACATCTTAACTGTTATGGCTGGGAATAAAAAGCAAAGGCAAAGAAATGGGTTTAAAGCAATCAATGAGTTAAACATCATTTAATTTTATTTTATTGATGCTATAAAATACTAGACTTATCATAAAGTGCTTTTTATAAGAGAAAATCCTATGTGAAGTCTTTTAAATTTATTATGTCCATAATAAAGACAGTATCAAGTACTTGGTAATTTAAAGTCTAAAAGTATGTAATGGGAACAATACCTGTGGCTTGGTAGGGTGCCAGTCCCATATACTGAGAGTGGCGGATTTTGCAGAGCCTAATTTTTGATACAACGTTTATAAATCTTGGATTCTAAAGTTATACATGTACATTTATGTGTGTAATTTTATATATAATAATAATATATACAAAATTATATATTGATATATATAATTTTACAGAAAAACAACTTTTTCTTTTTAGAGACAGCCCGGGCTGAAATATAGTGGCACCCTCAAACTCCTGGGCTCAGAGCGGCATCTGTGGCTCAGTGAGTAGGGCACTGGCCCCATACACCGACGGTGGCGGGTTCAAACCCAAACTCGGCCCTGGCCAAACTGCAACAACAACAACAACAAAAAACTCCTGGGCTTAAGTAATCTTCCTATCTCAGCTCCCTGTATAGTTTGGACTATAGGTGTATACCAACACACCCTACTAAGTTTTAAAGTTTTTGTAGCGACAAGGTCTCATGATATTGCCCAGGTTGGTCTCGAACTCCTGCCCTGAAGTGATTCTTCCATCTCAGCCCCTCAAAGTGCTGGGATTATAGGGATGAACCACCATGCGTGGCCTATGTGATATTTTTATAGATACAGACACACACACAGAGATATACACACATAGGGTATCCATAAAGTTCGTGTGCAATTTAAAATTCCACACTATTTTAAAATGTACAAGAATGTGTATACACATACACACACATACATATATATATAAATTCCTTTTTGTAACACTCAAATTACCTTTATGAATCTAATTCCTAGAGTAATTCTAGGCTGTTGTCACATTTAAATAAACTACCTCCTGAAAACAATCTTTATAGGCTTTGTTCTCCCAGAAAAGGTTCTTAGTAACAAATCCATGAATCTCTAAAGTCCCACATCATAGTACTAACTACATATTGGGTAATAGTAATAAAAATGTTAAGTTTCATGAATTTGATTAGGGTGGTTAAGTGAGAGACATGTATTGAATATTTTAGAATGAAGGATTATGACTGTCTTTGCAACTAGTTCATCATCATCATCATAATGGTGAAAGAGAAGAGAAGTTGTTGTAAATACAGAAAGATAAAGCAAATGTCATAAAATGTTTATTACTCATAAAATGGGGCAATAGGCATACAGGTGTTCAGTCTACCAATTTAGTAACTATTTGTTAGGTTTGTAACTGGTCTTAAAACAGTAGCATACCAATGGTGAGGGGAGCCAGGACATGTGGAAACAGATGTTCTCTGACTCCCCTTTCCCCCACCCTCACACTGGTATACAACGGTTAATAAATGTTAAGGGAATTAGAAAAGATAAAAATATTTCATCATGATGAAAAAACATGATTTTTCTCAGAGTCACTCAGTGAACAATGAGTAAAGAAAAAGAGGCAGGGTGTGGTGGCTTATGCCTCTAATCCTAGTACTTTGGGAGGCCAAGGCAGGAGGATCACTTGAGCACAGGAGTTCAAGATAAGCCTGGCAACATAGTGAGACCCTCCCATTTCTACAAAAATAATTAAGAAAAATCAGCCAGCTGTAATGGTGCACACCTGTAATGCTAGCCACCGGGGAGGCTAAGTTGAGCAGGTCTCTTGGGCCCAGGAGTTTGAGGTTACAGTGAGCTGTGATCATGCCACTGCACTCCAGGCTGGGCCACACAGTGAGACCCTGCCTCCAAAGGGGAAAAAAAATATGAAAAAGAAAAGAAAAAAGGTATTAATATTTCTTTCTTGAAAACTTATAAAGAGGAATTTCTTAATTAAAATTTCTCTTTATTATAATGCATCCTACTCTGAAAACTTTCTTTTATAATCAGAATCTGTAACTCATTTCTCTCTCCTTACTGAGAACCAAACAAAAAACATTAAGTTAATACAGATTGAGCATTCCAAATTTGAAATCTGAAACATTTTGGGCACCCATTTGATGATGCTCAAAAGAAAAGCTCATTGGGGAATTATGCACATCAAAGTTTAACCAGCACAGTATAATCAAATATTCCAAAATCTGAAAAAAATAACAAAATATCAAATACTTCTGGTCTCAAGCATTTTGGTAAAGGACAATCAACTTATAAATACAAATGTTTCACTAGTTAATAAAAGCCTGAAACCTGGAGTTGTGTCTATTTTAGAAACTGATGAAATTTTAAGGAGAGGTAGAGGTAAAAAATTAAATGAAAATATTTTCAAATAATTTTATACCATTAGAGCATGCTTTAAAAGTCTCTGCCAACTGAGACTCTTCCCATTATTTATTCCTATCATAAGTATTGTCAGCCAACTAAATTTCACTGCCTTTAACTTCTATGATTCTTAAAATCGCACTCTCCAGGTTGATCTCCATCATTCTCCACCGTGACAACTGTCTCGTCCTTTCAAAGTGAGTGGCTGTGCAGCTAGGGCAGAAGGAAAAGGGGGATTTCAGGGTTGTTGGTATTGTCCTGCATCTTAACCTTGACAATGTTTGTACAAATAACTCAATATGTAATTCAAAAGTTATATACTTAAAATTTGCGATTTTTTATCTATATATAATTTAATTAAAAAATCTATTAATTTAAAAAAACTTTCTCCTGAAGTCTTGCCCTTACTGGTTTATTAGTTTCCAATTATTCAACATTCTATATACTATCTTGGCTTAGTGTAGGTTTATTTTTCTATCTACCCTATTATTAATGCCATGTTCATGGTTCTATTTTCAGCTAGCCCATGAACTTTAGTAACAATAACAATGTAAAAATGCCCAAATGGACATGCACACACACACATATATATATAAAATTAATGACTGCATATATATGTTAGAAATAGAGAATCTAATCGGGGATTCTCTGATTAGTTCTTTCTGCGGTCATTTGCCACTGAGAATGGATTTAAGAGACTCATTGTAAGATGTCAGATGTAAAGCCTGCGCTGCTTTCATGTACACTAAAATGGTGTACCTACAACTTTTTCAACATTATCACTTAGGAATTGAATGGCAAAACTTGTTTTATAAGAATGCTGAAGCTTCCCAGACCAAACACATTATTTCCATAAAAATAACAGTCAAAGATAATCACATTCTCTCCATACTTTTGTAAAGAGAAAACTCTTTAAAAACAGAGCTACAATTCCTACCTGGGAGACCTCTTTGTTCATAATGAATTCTCAAAACAGAAATGGTCAAATCTAGTGCTCCAGAGGGTAGCTTCCAAGGGAATGAGTTAATGATGTTTTCCACAGATGGCTCTAGTCTCTGCACTCTCACCTCATTTAAGGCCAATTACACAAAAAACTAAAACAAATAAGAAAAAAAAAAGCATAAGAAAGTTAGATTGCCATTTTATTCCCCAATAATAATAATAAAGGTGCAACTGTTAAGATCAAATGGAAAAATATTTCCAAAAGACAATGAATGAAGTTCTGATTTGATAGCTGAAGTCCTCTGGTAAATATGTAATCCTGTTCCTATTAAGGATATATATATATATTAAGGATATATATATATAATATATATATATTTTTTAAGTAAAATAGCTGTGTATTCAGCCTGCTGTCATACCAACACATTCTGTAAATATACCACAATTAGCACACCCTCTTATAACAGGCAAAATTGTACATCAAATTATATTTCTTGCTAACTGATTATATAAAACTATAAAATGAAAATGATTTATCAATTCCTTTTAACATTCCTAGTAAACAATTCAGCAGGAGATATGAGGCACAAAATCTTAGTAAAATATGACATAGGATGAGCAATAAGGTAACTCTCACTTAAATTTAA
>CAUYON010028937.1:0-38283 GCA_963573935.1 Arctocebus calabarensis | reverse complement strand
TTTTTTTCTTTTAATTTTTATTTTTTATTAAATCATTGCTGTGTACATTAGTGCAACCATGGGGTACAGTGTGCAGGCTTCATATACAATCTGAAATATTTTCATCCAACTGTTTGACATAACCTTCATGGGATTTTCTCGTTTATTGTGTGAAAACATTTGAGTTTTGCATTTAGTAGGTTTCACCTGTCCCTTCTAAGATGCACCATAAGTGTGATCCCACCATTTACCCTCTCATAGTACTGGCACAAAAACAGAGAGGTAGATGTTTGGAACAGAATGGAGAACCAAGAGATGAACCCAACTACTTACTGTTATTTGATCTTCGACAAGCCTATTAAAAACATTCACTGGGGGAAAGACTCCCTATTTAACAAATGATGCTGGGAGACCTGATGGCGACCTGTAGGAGATTGAAATCAAACCCACACCTTTCACCAGTAACGAAGATAGACTCCTACTGGATTAAAGATTTAAACTTAAGACATGAAACTATAAAAACACTAAAAGAACGTGCAGGGAAAACTCTTGAAAGAATTGGCCTGGGTGAATACTTTATGAGGAGGACCCCCCCAGGCAATTGAAGCAGTATCAAAAATACACTACTGGGACCTGATGAAACTAAAAAGCTTCTGCACAGCCAAGAACACAGTAAGTATAGCAAGCAGAGAGCCCTCAGAATGGGAGAAAATATTTGCAGGTTATGCCTCTGACAAAGGTTTAATAACCAGAATCCACAGAGAACTCAAACATATTAGCAAGAAAAGAACAAGTGATCCCATCTCAGGACGGGCAGAGGAGCTGAAGAAAAACTTCTCCAAAGAAGACAGGCACACAGCCTTCAGACACATGACAAATGCTCACTATTCTTAATCATTAGAGAAATGCAAATCAAAACTACCTTGAGATATCACCTCACTCCAGTAAGACTAGCTCACATAAAAAAATCCCAAAACCAGAGATGTTTGGGGACTTTTTGATAGAAGCCATTCTTACTGGAGTTAGATGATACCTCATTGTGGTTTTGATGTTCACCTCCCTAATGAGGAGAGACATTGAGCATTTTCTCATGTGTGTTTGACCACAAAGACTATCTTCCTTTGAGAGACTTCTGTTCATGACGTTTGTCTACTTCTTAATGGGGTGGTTTAATTTTTTTCTTGCTTATGTGCTTGAGTTCTTTGTAAATTCTGTCAGCCTTTTATTAGATATATGGCATGCAAATATTTTCTCCTCTTCTGTAGGTTGTTTATTTACTGTAGTGAGTGTGTCCTTGACTGTGTAGAAAGTTTTTAATTTGATCAGGTTCCATTTGTTTATTTTTTGTTGTTGTTGTGATTGGTTTTGGGGTCTTGTTCATAAATTCTTTCCCTAGGCCAGTGTAAGAGTTTTTCCATCATTTTCTTATAGAATTCTTATAGTTTCATGTCTTAGGTTTAAGTCTTTCTTCCATGATGACTTTATTTTTGTGAGTGGAGAGAGGTGATAGATCCCGTTTCAGTCTTTTATATGTGGCTATTCAGTTCCCCCAGAGCATTTATTGAATAGTGATTCTTTTTTCTAGTGTATGTTATTGTCAGCTTTGTCAAAGATCAGGTTTTACCTCTGGGTTCTGGTCTATAATGCCTCTGTTTCTGTGCCAGTCCTGTGATGTTTTGTTTACTGTCGTCTTGTAGTATAGCCTGAAGTCTAGTAATGTGATGCCTTTGATTAGTTCTTGTTACATAAGCCTGCATTGGCTATTTAGAAGTCTTTCTGGTTTCTATATGAAGCATAGAACTACTTTATCTAGATCTGCAAAAAAAAGTATTGGTATTTTAATGGGGATATCATTGAATCTGTAAATCACTTTAGAGTAGCGTAGCCATTTGACAATGTTGATTCTTCCAGTCCACGAGCATGATATGTTTTTCCCTATGTGTATGTCCTCTGCGTCTTCTTTCCTCACTGTTTCATAGTTCTCCCTATAGAGCTCTTCTCCCTTTTGGTTAAATATATTCCTAGGTTTATTTTCTTTGTTGCTACTGTGAAAAGTATTGTGTCTTTGATTTGATTCTCAGCTTGACTCTTGTTGGTATATATGAAAGCTACTGATTGCATACATTGATTTTGTAACCTGACACTTTAATGAATTTATGTATGAATTCCAGGAGTCTCTTGCTTCAATCACTGGGGTTTTGTAGATATAAGATCATAATATATCATCAGCAAAGAGAGATAGTTTGACCTCTTTTTTCCCCATTGGACACCCTTGATCTCCTTCTCATGTCTCATTGCTCTTGCTAGGACCTGCACTTTCACCACTTCCATTCAACAAATAGATCTGCAAAAAAATTGTTGAATAGAAGTGGCAAAAGTAGGCAGCCTTGTCTGGTTCCAGTTCTAAGTGGAAATACTTCCAATTTTTCTCATTCAATATGGGGTTGGCTATGGGTTTGTTGTATGTGGCCTTTATAATTTTGAGGTGTGTCTCATCCATACCAATTGTGTTAAGCGTTCTTATCCTAAAAGCGTGCTGATTTTTGTCAGATACTTTCTCTGCATCTATTGAAAGGATCATATGCTCTTTGTTTTTGCATGTATTTATGTGGTAAATTACATTTATAGATTTGCATATGTTGAACCATCCTTGTATCTCTGGGATGAAGTCCATTTAGTCATGATGAATTATTTTTTTTAAATATGCAGCTGAATTCAGTTCGTTAAGATTTTATTGAGAATTTTTGCATTGTATTCTTAAGGGTATTGAGTTTATTGGAATCTTTTCTGTTTCTGATTAATATTAAAGAGGCTTGCCGATGCTGTTTATCTTTGCAAATAACCAACTTTTTCTTCATTAATCTTCTGCATAGTTTTTTTGTTCTCAATTTCACTTAGTTCTACTCTGATCTTGGTTATTTCTTTTCTTCTGCTGGGTTTGGGACTGGTTTTTCTCTTTTTTTTTCACTTCTTTGAGATGATTCATTAGACTGTTAATTTATGATCTTTTTGTCTTCTCCGTGTGGGTATTTAGACTATGATTTTTCCTCTCAGGACTGCTTTTGCTATATCCTAGAGATTTTGATTACTTGTAGGCCCATTATCATTTAATTTAGAGAATCTTTTGATTCCCATCTTTATCTCCTCATTGACCCAACTATCATTCTGCAATAGGTTATTTAGTTTCCATGACTTTGTGTGGAGATGAGTGTTTCTGTTGGAACTGATTTCTAATTTTATTCTGCTGTGGTCTGAGAAGATACGTGTATAATATCTATTTTTTAAAAATATATTGAGATATGTTTTGTGACCCTGGATGTGGTCATTCTTAGAGAATTTTCCATGGGCTAATGAGAAAAATGCGTATTCAGTAGTTTTGGGGTAGAAAGTTTTGTAAATATCTGTTAGGCCCGTTTGTTCTGGAGTTTTATTTAAGTCCATTGTTTCTTTGGGTTTTTCTGTTTGGAGGATCTGTCCAGTTCTGTCAGTGGGATTAGGTTTGTATTCTGTAAAGAGCATGAGGCTGCCTTCATGTAACATTCGAGGTGTCACAGGCTTTTCCTCTTTTGAACTCTGAAAGCATTTTGTCTGTATGCTTGATATGGAAGTTAGTATTCATCTCCTTGAAATATCACTCTGGCATAATTCTTAGTAAATAGCAGGCATTGTGTAAACAGCTATTGAATGAAAGGAAGGTTATTAAGAGTCTCTTAATGCCACGTTAAGGCAGTATTTCTAAGAATGGGCTGTGAAGAGTGAAAAGAATGCATGAAGCACACCTTGGGGTCTCCAGAGTTTATTCTTTATAAACCGAAAGCAAATGGGTAAGACCTCATCAGAGCTGAAGGCCCCACTCAGTTGTACACTTGGATAGGGGACTTTGGAGTGGCCCATGGCTGTGCTTTCCTGAGAGCTTACTGCATCTTACATGTGTCTGCAGGGTCTAGCTGGTGTTCTTAATCTTTGCTACTTTGCAATTTTAATGAGCTGATTGGTGTCTGTGACAGAGAATTATTTCTCCTGCCAACCAAAACCACAACTAAAAAGGAACAGTGAGTGTGTTGTCAGTGTGCGTCAGTCCTGATAGAGTGAGACATGTTTCAGTTTGGGGTTAGGAACATTAATGAAAGACTCTGGGCCCAAGGTAAAGGTATCTAGACTCTAGTTCTCAGCCTTGTTATGAGTAATTTGGGGATGGTTGCTGTAATGCCTATTTCTTGACTCATAAAATAAGGAATATGGAAAAACAGCTCCAATTTCTTTTCTTTCTCTAACATTTATTTATTTATTATGATTAAAGTAACAATGTAGCATCTATAGGTATGTGTATTTCTTACAAAAGTTTATGAAGTGAAAAAAAGCAAAGTAATGGATCAAGCATTGCATTTTGGTTTTGCAGCAAATCTTATTACCTCTTAAAATAGAGTCAGGTCTTGACTGCTGTGGAGAATGTTTGTTAAGGCTCTGTAATAATAACAGGCTGTCTCAATGCAAAGATCACAAGGAACCTTAAAAAACACTAATGATCCCTCACATCACCCTTATGGAGAAGAGGTGTGTTATTATCATTTTATTTTCACAGCTGGGTAAATCAAGGCACAGAGACATATTGAGTCACTAGTTAACTTGGGCAAGGTCACAGTAATAGCAGATATAGAACTATGTCTTGTTTTTCCTTCCATGTAGAGGAAATGTCTGGATTTTAACTACTTTTTTCCTTTTAATGATCTCTCTATTAATATACATAGAACAGAGCGAGAAATAATTTGTCCTGCAGTAAAGCAAATTTAGATGTACCAGACTAATGATGGACCTCACCTTTCTTATCTGGGGTAGGGGCGGTGATTAGGAATGTCTGGAGATTCTCAGTTCGGGGAACGGTCAGTTGTTTACAGTAATAGTTATACTCTATTTATTCTTGTACCTTTTTAAAATGGTTTGTACTGATTTTAATTAATCTTGCACTAATGTGACCATGTATTTCCTGCGATTTGGTTCTTTGGAACCCACTTACATTTGAGTTTTACTGTAATTCTAATTTCTCACCTCTAAAATCTGCCCTGATACTCTTCTTGTTAAAAACTTGCGTATAATTCACATACCATACTGTTCACCTTTGAAAGTGTATGTACATTTCAGTGTTTTTGAGTATATCCACAATGTCATGCTCGTCATCACTACACTCTAATTCCACAACATTTTCATGACCTCATAAAAGAAACCCTGAGGCTGTCACAGTCATTCCTCATTTTCTCCTGCCCTGGCTCCTGACACCCACTAACTTGCTTTATGTCCCTACGGACTCGCTTCTTTTAGACATTTCACATAAATGGAACTTGCACCCTGTGTAGCTTCTTTCTCTTAGCATATTCTAGACTCTTCCATGTTGTAGCCCAGACCAGCCCACCATTCCTCTTTATGACTGAATAATATTCAGTTTTGCCTTCTTTTAATCCAGTAGAACTATAGTTCCTGAAAAGAGGTATTTTAGGTTCTTTCTTTCTTTCTTTCTTTCTTTCTTTCTTTCTTTCTTTCTTTCTTTCTTTCTTTCTTTCTTTCTTTCTTTCTTTCTTTTCTCTCTCTCTCTCGCTCTCTCGTTTTTTTTTTTGAGATAAAGTCTCACTTTGTCACCCTTGGTAGAGTGCGATGGCGTCACAGCTCACAGCAACCTCCAGCTCTTGGGCTTAGGTGATCGTCTTACCTCAGCCTCCTGGGTAGCTGGGACTATACAGGCACCTGCGACAATGCCCGGCTATTTTTTTGTTGCAGTTTGGCTGGGGCTGGGTTTGAACCTGCCACCCTTAGTATATGGGGCCAGCGCCCTACTCACTGAACCACAGGCACCGCCCATAGATTTTGTTTTTCTATAGCAACATTCCCTGATAGAATCTTGTGTGCACTATTTCTAGGTTTCTTCTCAGGGTTTTTAATAAACTGGACTCCAACTAAGTAGTTCCTAAGTATTTTAAACTTACATTCTGCCTTAGTCTTTAAAGCATTGTTGGAAGTATAGCATTGTCCATTGTGTGCTTCTGAATGCAGTTAGGTGTGGCATTTGGTATCCTCCCAGCCCTGGTGGGTGTCAGTTTCTGGTGGTACTGTAACCTTAGTTGGAGATCTGTTTACCCTTGACTGTGTATCATTTATGGGGGCTCTGATAAGGTCCTGGGGAGGCCTCGGGCCTTCTTTCTTTGGGCTAAGCATGCTGCCTTGGTCACGGCCTTAGCCTATCTAGAGAATGAAGGTGTAGGTAGAGCTAATATCTTTTTCTCCATCAGTCTAAGAAAGCTTCTGTGTTGTAGTCAGCATGGAAGTGGCACATTTTTACTCTGATGACATCTGCCATATAGCTGTTCCTCTAAGTATTATTTCAGACTCTGAGGATATTTATTTAAGGCGATGGAATCATATCATGGCAGCCTGCTATTAAGAACATCGACTGCCGCCTTTTACTGCTCTGTTTATCCCCAGCAAGCAGCTTGCTTGTCAAGAGCATCACCGATTAAAATGTGACTGCAGGTTAAGTGGACTTTGGGAGATTTATGAAATTTACATTTTTTTCTAGGACAGTATTTATGCTGTGATAGAATTTATTTCTCTGCAAGCTTAACAATGACATTCAACTGCTATTTTGAATTTGCCTGACACAGAATAATATGTAAAAAATAGAGTCCTAGATATGGTTAGGAAAGTAGACTGTTTTTTCTCTGTATTAGAAATACTTTATGTTACATGGTGATCTCTTTGTTAATGACGCAGTTTAGGACTTGCCTAACCTTTGGATGTGGTCAACTCAGTTATTTTTTTTTTCTCTTATGGAATAGTCCATCTCTTATTTAAATTCTTTTATTTTCACTCTGCTTCACTGACTGACGATGAGTAATATTTGCCTGGATGACAGAGCACAGCAAATGTCATTAGTGAAAGGTGTCACAAACCACTGCATTTTAAGTAAAAGCATGAGGAAAATTTGAGTTAGTTAAAAATAGGTATTGCTATGTGAAGTTTTTAAATTTAAAAAGAGAGATTCTAAGCATTTCACTGCAAATGAACTCAGTGTTCAATATGGTTTTGGTACCATGTCTTGTGAGCAGAGTTTTATAATAGTGGGTGAAACTTGAAAAATGGAAAACATCTTACTTTTGCATTTACATAATGCTGTTATTCCTTTCTGGGCCACTGTGATTTACCAGAATCTTTACCTTTTCTTAAAATTGCATTTGTACTCTTTTTTTTTTTTTTAAACAAAAGCTAGATAAGATGAAGGAATTGAATGGGATAATTTCTGAATTGTTTTCTTATCTAAAAATCTTTGATTCTTTAGTAGCTCTTCCTTTATGGAAATACACAGTCGAAATCTTGAGAAATGGAATAGGGAATAAATTAAATAGATTAAGAGCATAATTCACAAAGTGTGTTATGTAATCTGGGTATGAGTAGATAGATGGTAGAATCTAAGTATTAATTGGGTAAGATGGGTAACTCTAATGCCATAGTGGATTATAGAGTTGAAAATTTAATTAAACCATTTATTACATACTTACAACTTCTTCGATATTATTTTTTAGATTTTTTTCCATAAAAGATTACCCATCTACAGTTTTCACATCAGAGAAGGTTTCTAAGGATTAATGATTTAATCACCTAAAATATTTTGAGCCTGAGATGAGAACTCCAATTAAGTATACTTCATTGTTCATCCGACTGCTGTATTTTTAATTGTTCTAGTGTACATAATGTATCTTTCTTTGGAAAATGAGGGAGTCTAAGAGTAACCGGGCCCCTGCTGTGGGCCGGGTACTTTTTGGTGCATTTTAAATCTTTGATGCATTGGATAGTGGCATTGGGTGGTTGGAGACAGAGGTGCTGGCTGCCCTCCAGTGCTCAGGTTAATCTCACACACTGCAGATTATTCTTCCAGATCTTAATGGAGTTGAAAAACATGTGTATAATTATCTGAGCCAAGAACTAGCTCCATTTTACAAATAATTGTGAATTATTTTCCTCCCATATCTATTTGGTACTTGGAATTTTCTAGGAATGCAACAACCCAGTACATCAATGGAGGTACATCCTTTGTTTTGTCCATAACTTTGCCAAGAGTTTTGCCTTTTTGGAAAATCACATCACTGATGGCAACACCACCAAAATACACAGGCGTCAATCAGTCTGTGTCAAAGCTTGTGACAAGTTGCTGTGATTCTCTGCAGAGCCAGTGGTGACAGCTTCCTCGCAGCTGCTAGAGTGGTTGGTCCTGCCATAAACACATTTTTTTTTAAAATTACAAATTACTTTCCATTTATCTTTCTGTTTGTTTTACTATTGGGAAGCACATTGCTTTTTATGAAATTATGTGAGGAGGTAGATACATGATTTTTTAATTTCAGGGTAATGAAAGCATACAGATCAAAAATAGACTTTGGGTCTGATAGTATTGAGAATTGGTGTACGGTAATAAATGCTTTGAAGCAAGGAAAACAAACATAAAAGCAATTTTCATTCTCAGCCCCTCATCCTTTTAGTCTATTTCACATGAATCCTTAGTCCACAAGTTGAAGCAGAGCTTTTTCTGATGTGTGACTGTTATTTCACATGTGTGGGGCTGTAGCAGGATACCCCAGACTGGGCAGTTTATGAACGAATGCCCTGCTCACAGTTCTGGAGGTTGGAAGTGCAATGTCAAGGCACCAGCAGGTTTGGAGAGTCTGATTCCAAGATGGCACCTGGAGGGTAGAGTCCTAAAGGGCAGAAGGTGGGAGGGCAAAGAGAGGAAGGGCTTGAGCCCACTCCTGAGAACCCTGAATCTCACTATGTCACTCTCGGTAGAGTGCTGCGTCGTCTCAGCTCACAGCAACCTCAAACTTTGGGCTGAAGCGATTCTCTTGCCTCAGCCTCCCAAGTAGCTGGGGCTACAGGCACCCGCCACAACGCCCGGTTATTTTTTTTGTTATTGTTGCAGTTGTCGTTGTTGTTTAGCAGGCCCAGACTGGGTTCAAACCCACCAGCCTTGGTGTATGTGGCTGGCATCCTAACTACTGAGCTATGAGCACCAAGTCGAGAACCCTTTTTATAATGATGTTCATGGGGTGCATTCTTCATGACCTCATGACTTCCTGTCAGACCCTGCCTCCCAACATTGGAATAAATTTCCAGCACATAAATGCCAGGGATCACATTCACATCATAGCAGCTGCCACCATTAATGTCTCAAAAAAAAAAAAAACCAAACCCCAAAAAAGTCTTAATGTACCTAAGAAGAGAAAATAGAATGTTCTGTCATTTTTGTAGTTCTTGTTTTCAGCCACAGGGATTGATACCATCTTGGGGTTTTTAAATTGAGTTTATCTGTAATTGCTGTTTCTGAGAACTCAGCATTCTCAGGGTTTTTGGGTAAAGCAGTTCTTGGATCACTTTTTCAGGGAACTGTCTATCCTCAGATGGTTCTGTCCTGGCCGGGCGCAGCGACTCACACCTGTGATCCTAGCACTTTGGGAGGCCGAGGCCAGTGGATTGCTTGAGCTCGGAAGTTTGAGACCAGACTGAGCCAGAGTGAGACCCTATCTCTTGTAAAAATAGAAAAATTAACCACGTGTGCTGGTGCATGCCTGTAGTCACAGCTATTCACGAGGCAAGAGGATCACTTGAGCCCTGGAGTTTGAGGTTGCTGTGAGCTGTGATGACACCACACTCTACTCTAAGGGCAACAGTGTGAGACCCTCGTCTCAAATAAAAAAAAAAAATGAGAGAAGAAGAAAGTCCCTTCTGACTGCTGTGAAGGCAGACCAACTCTCCCCCACCCTCCTTACTCCTGGAAGCTGCCTGGGGTCTACAGCTGCGTGGGCGTTCAGGGCCGGGGAAGAACTTCATTGCTCATTTACTTGCTACATGATTGAGTACGGAAGAGGCAGCCCGCAGGACTGGAGATTATGGGATAGCACTAGCTAGATGGAACAGACAGACATTACAGCTGCCTGCTGAGGACACTCCGGCTTCGTTAGGGTTAACTGTAGGTGAAATGCTAGCAAGGGCATCACCACGAGTACCAAGCCCTCTCCAGGCTTCCTAGCATCACCCATTTCCAAACAGTCCTGCCTTGGGCACGTCAGATTTAGCACCTGGATAAACTGGTGCTTCTTGGGCAACAGGAGTAATAAATGGCAAAACCCACACTTTTGCATATTAAGTTTGCCAGGTTGGATGTGGAAGTGATGTAACTGTGTAAATTTTGAATTCAGATTACGAGCTGTGTGGGTGAGACAACCTTAACATTTCTTGATGTTTCTATTTTTAAGCTGGTACCCAGGATGTTCCTTTAACATGAGTTTTGCCCTTTAATTGTAAAGGATTTGGGGTTGCCAGCTACTTGGCTTGACAGTGGTGCTAATGGGGCACGAACTGATGCACAGTTCAGGAAGAAAGTGAATTACTGGGTGTCACATACCTACAGCCTCCTGTTCCCTAGTTGTCTGTAAGGAACCGCAGGCCACATGAAAGGATGGGGAGGGAGGCACTTTCCATGCTAACCTGCCTGTTGTGTTGTCCTTTTCCAAAAAAAATTTGTCTAATAAAGGAGAAGGGTGGCTGAGTCTTTTCTTCCTGGGGTACCTGGGTGGCACCTTGCACTCAGTGGGTACATAGTGACCATGACAACAGAGTGAGGAAGTAATTATAATGAGTAGGGCCAGCTCCACTCATTTGACAGCTGCCAGAAGCTCTTGTTCTAGCAGCAGGTTAAGCGTTAGATTTTTCATATTGGTAGACTTCACCCCAAACTGTTAGTTTCCCCAAGGAACAGTGAGAAAGACAGGAAAGGGTATCAATACAGATAGATCTCTTGACTTGAACATATTATTTGGTTATTTTTCATTATTTACAATGGTATTGGCCAAAGGCTCTTCTGGAGTGTGTCCGAACCTCGGGACTCAGCAGGGCCGGACAGGCAGAAAGCATGTGTTTGTCACCGAGAGGGACGAAGGGTCCTTAAAACCCGTGGGGTGTGTTCTCCCCAGTGAGGAGGCTCTCCCAGGTGGAAGCCAGTTTTTTGATGGGGAGGGAGCAGGATATATTTACTCACTTCAGCAGCTGGTGCTGAGGACGTGGGCAGATGCAAGGGGGGTTGGGGCTAGGCTTTTGGCACCCAGGACAGGATGCCCGTTTAAAGGAGCTTTGTAAATAAGCCCTCAGATTTTTAGCAGCTTATACTTTTTTTTTTTTTTTTTTAGCCTGTCTTCTATTCTTCCAGAATGAACTTTTATGTTACTCCCCTCTAGGAGGAAAGCTAAGGGCACCTTTCTTTCACGGGGATGCAGGTCCTGGTGAATTTGAGACTCCTGAAGCTGGGGCTGGCAGGGAAGACACTGTCCAGTTGAGTTTCCTGTGCGCCATCTTGGGGGTACACTGGTGGATGGCTGGTCACTGCAGGGACTCTAATACCGTTCTCCTCCTGAATCTTGGGTGGTGGGACTGCTCTGAGACTTCCTATCTTGGAGATCTCAGGAACTGTCCAGAGCTGCCTTCTCCCATGGGGTCCCCAGGGCCAACCTCAGCAGACTTGGTTCCCACTGGCCACCTTGTCCAAGCTCATGGCTCAGACAGGAGCCCTGAAATTAAGGGGTGCTAAGGACATTGGGACCCTCATGGATTCACAGCAGAGCCTATATCCTGGGGCAAGAAGAGTTCTAACAGGAAAGTGGGACAGTGTCAGTGTTCTTGTGTATCGAGGTAAGCGTGACTTTTTCAATGAGTTGTGAGTACCTTTTTTGCCTTTTTTGTGAGAGGCAAACAGTGGTTTAGGGAGTTTCCAGTGTTTAAGTTACAAAGTTTTGTGACTGTATTGACTCAGATGATTCAGAATTCACTTGGCACCCGCTTGTGACATCAGCCATGCTATTTTCACCAGCATCCATCTGGCACCTCGGGCTCCAAAGCTCCTTATGCCCTTGCCATCTCCACGTGCTCCGTGGGACTCACGACTGTTCATCTGGAGACCCCCAGCACTTAGTGCAGACCTGAGGTGCGGCAGGTGCCTTGGGCTCTTCCTCAGGAATGAACGCCCATGTGGACCGTGTTACATTTCCTGCACTTGATGTTACTCTTTGGAAATACCAAATCTCCTGATTTATCAGATGAAGGCAGCAGCAATGCAAATTTGATGCTGTTACCTAGGTAATGCACTTCCACACTGTATGGCTTCTGTACATTACTGTATTTTGACTTCCTTATGTTTCTCTGAATTTTGATTCTCTATAAAAAGAGAGCCACCTCCCATGAAGGCCCCTCCCTGTGCCCTTATGCCTTGGCATTTCCATGGATCTTCCCTCTGTTGTTTTCATATCAAACTCTGTGTGTTCTCTCTGGTAGGCGCCATTGATCCCATTGGCTTTACTACCAGGAGAGAATATTCTGAGGCCTTCCCAGTCCACACCTCTTTCTGGGCTTTGGCCCTTGGACTACCTGACCCCTGAGCATCTCCTGTTGGGTGGCCCCCAAAGGATCTTCAGCTCAGCGAGGCTGAATCCAAGCTGGTTATTCTGCCCCTATTCCTTCCTGTGTCCCCATCTACCCATTCAGTGAACTCAGAAAACCAGGCATCTTCCTTCTGCCTCTCAATTTTTTGTCATATCTAATAGGTGACAAGCTCTCTGCCATTGCTTACTTTTTGGTATCACTCTTCCCTTGCTCATCTGGGTGTTGCAACTTAGACTTGCAGGGTGGCTGCGACTCTCTTGCCCTCCATCTCTCCCTGCCCGACTTTCTGCTAGTTCTAGGTCGTGCTTGGCTCCTTCTACTGTTAACTTTCCAGGCCTCTTACTATTCCTGGAATGCCCCCTCTCCCCCCACTGTCCACCCTGCCTTGTCATCTTTGGCTCTAACAGTAAATAAACACCCCTTAAATTTAAAGACGCTGCCCGAGTGTCTTCTTTTCTATGAATTTCCTTAAGGCCCAAGGGAAGAATCCCTTGCTGAGCGTCCCCGCTCAGCTCTGCATGTCCCCACTCAACCTTGTATGGACTTTTCTGGCGTTATCTGTGACCCTTTGCTGTGCTCCCCTCTCTGCCTCAGCCCACCCCCACTGCCGCTCCTGGGCGAACAGCAGACCTCAAGGGCAGCCCCTTGTCTTTGCCTGCCCTGCCTGCAAAATGGCTTTTGCTCAGAAAGTGCTGGTTGAAGAGGCGGATGGAGAGGTGCGCTCAGGTCGACTGTGGTGGGAATGAGGACTGTGTTTCTTCTGTGACTTGTTTCAGGTGGTCTCCCTTAAACACAGGCGCACACTTCCCATATAGAGGCGGCAGTGGGGGAACCGTGGCAGGTCACTTTTGGATAGGGGTTTCATCTTAAACTTCCCTTGGAGTCAGCCAGTGGGCGAGGGGACTGCTTCTGTGTTATGGCATTAAGGGCGTGGAGGAGGCAGGCCCGTGTCCTCGATTGTCACTGCTGCCTGAAATTTCCCCAGGGACAGCTCATGCTTTTGTGATCAGCATGGCCTCCTCCAGGCAGACTCAACCCTACAGTCAACTATACTGGATTATGACTTGGATTATGGATTTGGTTTCTTTCTGGGTGAGATCAAGGTGTTGGAAAACAGAAAAAAAGAAGAAATTGGAGTTGCAGGAGTTTGTAGACCATTACAATGTTTTCCGGAGGCCTTCTTTTGAATTCAGAGTGTCTGTGTAGTGGCTAGGAATACCAGTATGAGCCAGCTGCTAGCATCGCGGCCCACTGGTTGTGTCAATCTCCTAGGGCTCTCATAGCTTCTCAAGGACTTCTAGAGGTCATTGTTCCTGTCCCCATCACGCTGGACATTTTATTTGGCAGCAAGTTTTTCCGTGCCTTTGGGGCCTAGATCAACTCTGATTGATTTCATCCCATAGCTGTTGGGACCAGAAACCATCTGGTTGTCTCTAGTGGAGGTGACATTCTGTCAAATACAGGAATTAGAATGAAAACCTATGTTTTGACAGAGTCTGGTCTATCCATGTCTCTTGGAGGAGATTGTGTAGGGTGAGATGTATGTCTGCTTGTGGGTTGGAATGCTGTGTGCTCTACTTACTTTTAGTATCATTTCTTACCTTCACTCCAGAAGTTAACAGGGGTTTTCTGTGCCTCTTGGGGCCTTCAAGTTAGGGTAAATTTGTGGTCAATGCTAGAAAAAAAGACCCATGCTTGCAAATGAGCACGTTGTGGATTGTGATATCTAAGATGTTATAGCATTGGCTTCCAAGATATCACTGGTCATTTTGCCCTCACTTGGCCACCAAAGTTCATGCCATTTGATTCTTGGTCTAATAAATGACTTAAGATCAAAGCTAGTGAAGTATAGTTGCATTGCAACTGGGAGAGTGACAAGCGTTTTGGTTATTATTTTGATTGGTCTCTGACCAAAGCAGGTGGAGGGTGTTGCTTCTTCAGTTAGCGAGAGCCTGGATCTGCTCTGTGGCTAATGTGACTTCAGTGTCATTAAGAGACTGCTACGCACTGCCTTCCAGGTTGTTTTGCTTCTTTCCTCCCCTCCCCCTCTCTCTGAGCCTTCACACCAATCATTATTACTCTCTGCAAATGGCTGAACTCATGTATGTTTTTGTTACTTTTCATCCAGATTTCAGCAACGTCCCTGACATCACAACAGGTCTGAAAAGGAGTCAGACGGATGGGACGCTGGATCAGGTTTCCCACAGGGAGAAGATGGAGCAGACATTCAGGGTAAGAAGCCCAAATTGTAAACCAAGACCCAGGCAAGCAAGCGTTAATTCCCCTCTTTACCTGAGAAGAAAAAGAAGATAGATTTGTCCTATCTCTAGCCCAGCAGTTGATAGGAACTTTTTTCCTTAAATAGTTTCCTTTTTACTTAATGGTTTTGGAGGGAAAAGCTAATGGGAACCATTTGCTGTAGCTGGGACTCCCCCAGAACGTCTGGCATGCCATCAGGCAGCAGGCAGACTGCCGTTCCTACACTGGCACGGCTTTGCCTAGCTGTTTAGACAAATGCAACCTAAGCTTGGAATCAATTACTATTCTATTCTTTTTGACTGAAGACTAATTATATTCAGAATATTGTCATTTTGTGTGGTAAAATATCTATAACATAAAATTCACTGTTTTTTTTTTTATCATTTTCAAGTCTTTTCCTCGATGGCATTAAGCATATTCTCATTGTCTCACAGCCATCACCACCATCCATTTTTAGATCTTTTTCATCTTCTCAAACAAAAACTCTAGTACTCTTTGAACAATAACTCTCCATTTTTCCCTCTCCCAATCCCCTAGTAACCTCTACTCTACTTTCTGTCTTACTAGCCAATCCCAGGTACCTCAATCATCATATAATACTCGTCCTTTTGTTTCTGGCCTATTTCACTTAGCACGTATCCAACTTTCATTCCTTTTTATGGCTAAATGATATTCCATTGTGCAGATATACCACGTTTTGTTTATCCATCTATTGATGGGCACTTAGATCGTAGCCACCTTTGGGCTGTTGTGAGTCATGCTGCCACAAACATTGGCATACAAGTATCTGCTTGCTTCCTTATTTTAATTTCTTTGGGGTTTAGACCTAAGAGCGGAATTGCTAGGCCAAGTGGTAACTTTCCTATTTAGCTTTTTGAGAAATAGCCGGACCATTTTTCACTGTGCTGTGCCATTGTACATTCCTAGCAGCAAAGTATGAGGGTTCCAGTTTCTCCCCATTCCCAGCAACACTTGTTATATTTCATTCCCTTCAGGCGTCTCTAACTGTGCATTCTGAGGTGTCCTTTCAGAAATGGACTGATTGACAGGATCTAGTTTAATATCCGATCTAGTTTTGACTGATTTTGAGATTATAACTGTATTATATTTCTTGCTTTTGTCTTAACTACAAAATAAGGATAGAGGAAATATAAGCAATTGCAGGTATTTAAATAGAAGTTACAAAATGATCCCACTTTGTAATTTTTATTTAAATACCTGCTATTGCTTATATTGCTAACTCAAAGTCTCAGTTCTGAGTTTAGAGCCGGAGTGTCCAACCTGTGGCCCATGGGCCACATGCAGATTATTGGAAGCCTGTTTTCTTTATCTATAGTGTTGATATTGTGAAAATTATGCACGGACTTTTTTATTTTTTATTTTTTTGGCTCATCGGCTTTTATTAATGTTTATGTATTTAATGCCCAAGACAACTCTTACTCTTTTAATGTATGGTAGGAAAAAAAAGATTGAATACCTCTGTCCCAGGAGCAATTCATGTGGTGAGTAGCCATATGGTTCACCCGCCGGGGAATTGTGATGTGCCCTGTGAGGGGATCAGGGCAGAGCCAGCTGGCTTTGGAGCAGATTCCAGAGGGTTCCAGTGGCCACAGGTGCCTCCCCCCTTTCCTGCCTCCCTGGCCGAACTCCTCTCCCACGTCTGTCCACCTCCTCGGGAATCTTGTCTCTCAAACAAAGCATACAAAGCTAATGCTCAGCTGGCCTGGTCATCTCCCCAGGAAGCAATGTTTTTCACCAAACTGAAATCCACCAGCATTTCAGCCTTACTACTCTGTTCTATTGCTGGTGTGTTATTTACTTTTGGGAACCTAAAATTGTATAGCTAATATTCATCAGTTTTTTAATGAAACAATGGATCATCCTAGAGCATCAAATAGATGTGTTTTGATTTCGTTGTTTTAAATTTTTGGGAAAAGCACCTCCTCTGGAAATATTCATAGAGTGAGGCTGTCTAGACTGAGTGTCAAAGGGCACTGGCCAGCCAAGGGGGAAGGGGAGTCACTTAATGCCATTGGAGGTAACAGTTTTCCCTTCTGCCATGTTCTGCCTGGGTTATGCATTAAAGCAGCTAAAAAGGAAATTCAATGTTTTTGCAAAATTTAAGATTCGGTAAAGTTAGATGTGCAAAAAGTTAGCATGTTATGGCCTTTTCTAACTCTTACTTGATGGTGGCTCTCATCACAAAACAGAACATTTACAAAGTGAACGTTGCTAAGGCAGTGCCCACCTTACCTTTTTTTTTTTTTCCCCAGATGTGAAACTCTGTACATGTAATAATGGATTTCAGTATATTGTTTACAAATCCTAGAGAACTGCCTAGCAGTTATGCTGTTCATGTGTTCTTTGTTTCTTGGGATAGAAGAATTGGTGACTATCAAAAGTAATAGTTAGGATAGAGTGCAGTGAAAAGAAAAAGTTTTGAATTTAGGGATTTCAAACTTTTTTTTCCCTGTTCTGTATTATTATTATTTTTAAATTTCTTAGAGACATCTAGTTATATCTGTAAGTGATCTTTATGTCTGAAAGCAATCCTCTTCTGTTTTTAAAATGGTGATTTGGGAGTTGTCTGATGTGTGCCAAGCACGTGCTGGGAGTGGAGTTTGGGGGCCTCTCCCCCTCCCAACCCCCCACTGTCCCCATGGTATCCACAGAAGGTCCTGCTCCCCAAGGAGAGGACTGGCCTCTGTTTTCCCGGCCCCCCTACTCTGGCCTAACTGGTCTTCTTGGGGGTCATTAACTTCTTTTCAGATTAGACCCTGGTTGAACTTGGGCTGTTTGGGATATTTTACTAACGAGTATTCTAGACTTTAAAATAAGGAATAATTTCCCTTGAAAATCAAATGAAGCCTGGCTTGATGAAGCACAGCTGTAACCGGGGCTTTTGACAGCCCTGCAATTTCTGCAAATGGTTCATAATTGATTGCTTTTTTCTCTGAGAGGGTGCCTATTACTGTCATAGCTCTTTGTGTGACCCTGTCAGCCTCTCCTGTGTGGGGATTTCTCCCCCCCCAATAGTATTGTTAGCAATTTGCATGTGCTATTGTAATAGCTGGGGTTTGAAAGGACATACAGTTTCCCTTTGGGTGAGGGGTTGGAGTTCAGTGTGTTCCTGGAACTTGAGGTGTGTTAAGCAGTTTTCTGCACCTTGAGCTGGCTTTGAAGAGGTGGCCCCGTGTGGCTCTGTGACTCCACATCACCGTAACCTGGTCCCTTTCCAGAAGGGGCAGGCTCACAGGATGGGTGGGAACTAGAGAAAGGGGGCTAGCCTCTCCCAATCCCCCTGCTGCTTTGAAGGAAGAGCTTGGTGGCGCTAATGCGTCCTTGTGAATGTGACTTGGAAGAACAGTTTGGGATTTTTTTCTCATTGCCTGGGGATGAGAGGGAGAGAGAAAGCACATCTCACTCATTTCCCAGCTGCCTACTGTAGATGTAATCCTCTCTCCCAGGGGGAGCTGGTTTCTTTGAACTTTTCCTTTTCATGTGCAGCATGTAAGTAAACGAGGGCTTTGATTTTCATGGCTGTAGATTCTGATCCAAATGTAGGCATGATCTTGCATGATTTTCTTTTCTTGACTGAAAGTTGATTTTACTTTAAAAAAGTCTAGTGAGCATTATGCAGATGAGAAGATAATGCAGGTATATGCAGAAGGGCTGCTGACAGCCATCCTTCTGCTCTCTTTACTGCTGAGGATAGGAGAACTTCTTTTGGATACGAGATGTCCTGTGACTTTGTCAACTTCTTTCTCGTTTCAAGGTCTTGAAATTGATCTCTGAAGTAGTTTTGTCTGTCTGAAATACAAAGATATCAGAAAGGCCCAGGGAAATATTTACTCTGTAAAATGCATTTGAAAAGAGGGAGAGGAATAATGTGAAGATAGCAATTAATTTTATGCCTGTAAAATTTCCCTGGATCACAACACATACTGGTTTTGGGGCTTAAAGCTGTAAAAGAAAATCTGCAAAGATGAAACCTGTTTTCTACGAGGTAAGCCAAATTTTTAATTTATTTCCGATCAAATTATTTTTTAGCTCTTAAGAAGAGTTTTATGTAATCACCTAGTGTAGCTGTGGCAGTAATTATTTTTGTAGTTTGTAGGCGTTGTGTTGATAGAACAGAGCATTGAGAATCTGGAGATATACAGTGTGGCAACCGTGTGTTGTGTTCTTTGCAATTTAACCATGTTTAAGATATATTCGGTCCTGTTTATTTTTTCAAGGCAGAACAAAGGAAGATGTACTAATGGCTAGGTTTTTAGTATACAGCAGGGACAAAACTTGTACTTAATATTTAATTCCTGCTCACTCACATAGTATAACCTTTGGAATTTTTCACATGAATTGCTTTTAAGAGCTTGCATATCTAAGAAGCTCAAGGAAAAGTAAAAGATGTTTTTGTTAGGAAGTAGAATTAAAATATAATTTGTAGACTGTAATCTTTCTACATGGCCATTATTCAATAGATTAATACAATCACGACCCTATTGTTAAGACTACCATACCTGTTTCTCAGTACAAGCTATACGACGTGATTCCTATTTGAATGAAGAGAGAGAGAGCATCCTCAAAGCAAACACTTTGTCCCTAAAAAATGGTTTGGGGGTATGGTATTTTCTAGCAGTAAGACAATAATCTTTCACCAAGTTTTAACTCCATGTAGCCTTTTCTTGCAAGCAGTGGCATATTGGAAAGAACTCTTAATCAGAGGGGTGGAAACCTTAATGTGGGTCCTGGTCCAGCAGGCTTTACTACTGCATGACCTGGGTAGGGTGTGTTACCCAACCTTTCTAAGCCTCTGTAAATAAAAACAACCCTACCGCTAGCCCTCTGTGGGGCAAAGGATCCCTGAGAGGCTGTCAGAGTCTGGGCTGCCCCTGGTCTTTCTCCAAATGCACATGGTCTTGAGTTCTTTCCCACTCCCCTCACCTCATGGTCTCTGACCTGGGGGATTCACTGTCACATAGGAAATCGTATAAATACATAGGCACCCTAATAAATGTATTGTTGGTGTTAAGACATGTGCATGACTCAATCGTCTTAGCTGCCTGCCTAGTGTTGAAGTTAGTGTGAGTCGTCAGCTTGATCTGGACAGGCTCATGAGATGAAAAAGAATTAGAAACCGAGGCCTTTAGGAATCGGGCCCTCTTGGCTCTTTGTTGTCTGCGTGGAGACAAAGCCTGCCACCTTCTAGCTTGTTTTTCTTAAGTACACTGCTGTACATGGACAAGCCTTTCCAAAGGGCTACTTAAACTGACTCAGTAAAAATCTGTTTGGGGATCTGCCTTTATCTCTAGCAGGAGCAGGCTGTGAGTGCTGAGATGCTCAGCCACGCTGGAGGGACTTTGCCCGACGAGGGGTCTCACAGACTTTGTCTCTCCTGGAAGGAGGCAGCAGGCATTCAGGGCCCATAGAGGTGGCGAGGGTGCAATTGCTAAGGGTTGGAGTTGGGCTGAGGTTTTTCACCCGGCTGTCCTGTGTACCCTTCTGCCTTTTTGTCACCTGTTTCCCTTTGGCAAAGACTTGGTGGCAAGTTTGTGGACTTGTTTGAAGCAACTGTGCTTAGTGATCACTGGAGTCTAAAAGGCCATTTGATCTCTTGATTGTTAGTTGGGTTCCTTTTTACTCCCTAGCTCTGGGGTGTCAGTGCCTGCTCTGTGTGTCTGCTGGATCTTTGGGCTGGTGTGTCGGGCAGATGCCACCCCCTTTCCTGGGTGTGGCACAGGGAAGAGTGGCTGTCTGTAGCATAAGGCACATGGAGCCCCATTCTTTCTGCTGCAAGGGATCACTTACAGCAGGGCTAGAGATGTCACTTGTGTGTCAGAAGGGAAAATAGGAAAACAGTTGGGAGTGGCACTGAGAACCCGGGAGGGGACACATACAGGGGGCCATTAGAAAGCAGTGGTGGTGGGGGGTGAGAGTGTGTCCTGCAAGAGGGGGACGGATGGGGGTTTGACAGAGGCAGTTGGACAGGCCCTGACTGGTGGCGACCTTTCTGTCCACCACTTCTGGTTAGTGTGGCTGCTTCCTTCAGGCCAAGAGTGTCCCTGGGCAGAGGCAGGCAGGGTGGTGGGAAGGGGGGTCAGGCCTGGGCAGAGCTTGGGGCCAACTGTGCCAGGGACATGGAAATTGCTGACAGCAGGACGCTGCCTGATGCCACCCAGCTGTCTGTGCCTTTGCCAGGGATGCCTGTGGAAGGAGACTGGCTGGGGCGGGTGACCACGGGGACTGTGTTTGCATGCAGAGGTGGTACAGGCTTGGCTTTCTATAGTAAACACCAACTACAGCACGTGCCAGAGTGGCGTGGCATGAAAGGCTTGCGCCTGGCAGGACTGGCCTGGCGGCCACTCTGCGCTAGCTCTGGGAGGCCGGAGCCGCACACCCCCTTTGACTCTTTTGTCTCATAGTCTGGAGAGTAGGGGCACTGTCACCTGGCACACAGTGAAGCTGGCAGGACGCGGGGTGTCACTGCCCCTCCTCCCCGTCCCTGTCTGTCCTCAGACCATCGTGGCTCTTGCTCTCCCAGACGCCCCTGCCCACCCCCGTGTTTGCCTCCCTGCACTTTGTTCCTGCCTTCCTCGGCCCCTGCTTTTCCTTTTCGTCCTGTTTTTCTGGAAAAAAAGAGCAAGTTATTATTAAGGGTCATCTTCCGAATCATATGATGAAGAAGAAGAAACGGGGGGGGGCGGCGCGAGGTGGCCCCAGGGGGCCCGGGGGAGTGGGCTTGTCAGACCCATACTGAAGGGCTAATTACACCCTTCCTCACACTGTGTCCCCCTCACTGCAGGGACAGTGACTCAGGGAAGTGACTTGGAGGCTCCCTGGAGCTGTGGCCACGCAAAGCTTTGACCCTGACTGAGCAGAGGTGCTCGTCTTCACGCAGTGAAGCACCTGCCCTGTCTCTTCTGATGCAGGCTTCTCCTTCACCTTTTCCTCCTTTGAGCCAGCAAGCGCCATGGTTTTGTTCCCAAAGTGTCCAAGAATGAGAGTTTGAGAGGGATGTGTCTGTCCTTTCCAAGGCAAACAAAAGGTTAAGGTCAGAGGGTAGCCAGCCAGCCCCGCACAGCCTGGGCTGTGGACAGGACTCTCCTGCTGCTGCTCCTGAGTCTGCCCTTCATCTCGGCCCAAAGGGGGGACAGCCCAGACAGGTCGAGTGGTGAGTTCCCCGAGCCCTTCCCCTTCCTTCCCTTCCATTTCCTGCCTCTCAGCCCTCTGTTTCTGTCTTGATTTCCTTTCTAGGCCTCTAGGGTTGGAGTTGGACAATTATGGAGACCTCAACATAGTTTTTCTTTTGGGGGGAGAGAAGAAAGCAGGGAATTTGAATTTCTCAGGCCAAGCCCCACCCTCAGGGTAGATGCCTTTGCAGGTTCTCGCATACTCTTAGGGCAAGCCGTCTGGACACGGTGTGGGCTCAGGGTGAGAATGTGGGATTTCGTCCCCCATCTTATGCTGATAACCTATTTCTCTAATGCTGGGTCAGTCATCTGACTTCTGCTTCTGGGAGACCCAGGGGTCAGTCTGACCATCTGTCCTGCTCTGACATCTCCCGCTGAGTCTTTCTGCCTGAATATCTGCTCGATGTCCTGCTTTGTCCCCATGGAATATGGAGAGTCGCTTAAAAGAAAGGCAGATCCCAGGAGAACCTTATTGAAGGCCACTACAGGGGTCATTTTTTGTTCTTCACACAGTTCCTTGACGTTCAGACCTCTCCGATCGGTGGGGATTTTTTAAGATTGGTGGGCGAGTCAGGGTGTATAGACTCTTGATTCCCTTCACCTCTCCGCTCTTTTACTCTCCCACCTTAGTTAGGGACGTATTTAGAGCGGAGCTTCTGAGAATCGGAAGAAAGCTATGTGACCTCAGAAGATTGCTTACACACACAGGCAGAAAAGTGACGTGCCATTCTTGGGCGCGGGTGATCTTACGATTTGTCCGTGGATCTCCCCTTCAGAAATATACGACCTCTAGGCTTGTCATTCTGACTTTCAGCAAACATCTGGATGGCTTCGCTTCCGTCCTGACTTAATATTATTGACATTACAAAATCAGTTTTTGAACTTTCTTTTTATCTTCAGTGTAATTGTTTGGATGCGATTAGCTGTTAATGCTTTATTATTATGTTTTAATGTGCTGAGGGACTCTGGGGAGTGTTAAATAAATAACCTCTAGGTGGCAAAATGCATGATTAGATTGAGACCAGAATAGATGATGTTGGTGGTGGTTCGAAATCCCCAGATTGTTAAACACAATTGCAACATTGTGTGCTGATGTTGTGGCATTTTAAAAAGTTTTATTTTCCGTAATTAGTGGGAAAGTGAGTATTTTGGAATAAGCATTTAAATTTTTGATCCCAAGCCAAAATTTCATAGATCTCTTTGGTAACATAAACAGCGGTGGGCTGCATGGGGGTGAGGTGGGGAGTGGTTACAAGCCCAGCTCAGGGGAGGCACAGGCAGCCCGGGCTCTGGGTTCCTCATCCAGGGCGCTGTGACTAGGACGTTACCCTGGCCATCGTCACATCAGCAGGTTAGCTAGGCTGTCTTTGTTGCTGTTTGCTTTTTTCCTTTCCTTTTGAAGAAATCATAGCCGCAATTACAACCTCATGTTAGCTTGCTACTATTCGGGTGCCTTGAATCTTATCTTTAACATTTACCAAGAATGGTGGAGGGGTGCAGTGTCCCAGCTGTGTGCTCATTTCTGGTTACAATCTCCCTCGCAGAGGCCTTCTCAGAAGTCGCCACTGGTCAGAGTTCGGAATCCCTTCTTTTACTACTCCTGCATGCTCGGGGGTGCAGTCCAACACACACTCGGCGCAGAAGCCGTGCGGCTGTGTGAGTGTCAGGGCGGCTGTGTGAGTGTCAGGGCGTCTGAGTCTCAGGGCGGCTGTGTGAGTCTCAGGGCGTCTGAGTCTCAGTGCGGCTGTGTGAGTCTCAGGGCTTTTTTTATGCCTTTCATTACTCATCGGAGATTCTCACCTTTTACTGTTGCTGCAGCCCCACAGTTTGGCTGCTGTCACTTTTTGAAAAAAAAAAAAAAATCATAAGTTCTGAGAAGTTGTTGTGAGTCATTTCGCAATTTCCTCTGTCCTCTGAGCTCACAGTAGATAGATGTTTGTGTCACTGTGTGTTGAGAGGTGAGGGAAGGAAGTCGTGGAGAAACGACCCGGGCGCGCGTCCCTCAGGGACGTGCCAGGCGCTGTCCCCGACTCACACGCCCACTGGCGTTGCTGGGCGTGAGACTGGACTACTGGTTTTGTATATCCGTCTCCTGCACATCAGTCTTTTTGAGAATGGCACGAAGACCAGGGCAACAGAAACCTAGCTATGTCCCTAATGTGGGAGGGAGGAGAAGACCGGGTGGGCTTTCAAGGCACCCACTTCTCCTGCCCCCCGCATCCTCCTGTTTGTCCTTGGTGGGGCTGTCCCACGGCCAGCGTCCCTCCTCCGCCCTCCACCTGCCTTTGCGCCCTCTAATTCTCTGCTGCCACCAAGTTCTCTGGTGTTTTCAGAGGAGGAAGCTCTGAGATGTTCCATGCTTAGAAGGTTCTGGCCGGGTGTTTGCACTGGGAGGAATTTCACCTGCAGCCGCGTAGAAGCCAGGAAGGCCGCGTGGGTTGAGAAGCCCTGCGGCTTCTACTTCTCACGCTGCTCTCAGCTGCCTCTGGGATTTTTCAGAGTCCATCCCCTTCATGGTTCGCTCAGTCACAGATAAAGGACAAGCAGAGGGGAGACTCGCCAGGCCACACGGCCTGGTGATTACAGGGTCAGGCTGGGGCTGGGCGGGCTCGTCTGAGGGTGATGCTTTATAGGTGAGTGACCGAGATGGGAGGACTGATGGTCAAACCAGTCATCCAAGGAAGCTTTAAAGGTCATTTCTTACTTCTGAGGCTTTAAAGAAAGTTGTAGTTTATATTCTGCCATCATCTTTGTCTGTTTGGGTGGGCGTCTGGCTCCTCAGCTCTTCTCCTCACTAGGGTTGCCAGGCATTGGCAACTTTGTATTTATGGGTTTGTATTTTCCAGAAGCTTGATCAAAATTATCAAGCTATTTATTTAAAAAATGATAGTTGTCTTAGTTTAAAATTTTATTACTCCCTTTCTATTATGGAGTGAATGCATCATTCTTGTTCATCTCAGAATGTCTTAGGCCTTTTCTGCCACAAATATTTGTGTGTTATTTTTATTTTTTGAGATAGGGTCTTGTTGTGTTGCCTGGGCTGGAGTGTAGTGGTGTTATCATAGCTCACTGTGGCCTCTAATTCCTAGGCTCAAGCAGTCTTCCTGTCTCAGCCTCCAAGTAGGACGATAGGCATGTGCCACCATGCATGGCTAAGTTTTAAATGGCAAAAAAGTGTTTTTTTGCGGAGAAGGGGATTTGTTTTGTTTTGTTTTTGTAGAGAACAGGGGCTTACGATAGCTCAGGCTGGTCTTGAACTCCTGGCCTCAAGCAATCTTCCCCTCTTGGCCTCCGCAAAGTGCTAGGATTATAGGGGTAAGCTGCCATGCCTAAACCTCTAATCATTTTTTCTAAGTAACAAAAAAGATTCCATTAAAAAAATTTAAAAAAAATCTAACCACTATAAAAAATGAGAAAACTGAAATAAGCCAAAGTATTAAAATTAAAATAATTTGAAATGCAGTGTTAAAAAGTGCATTTATTACATAGTTCTGTTTTATAAAAATCTATGCATACATATCTATATATAGTGAATATACATAAAAATCACTTAAAAAAATGCAGACCTACTTCCCTTACCAGCAAGTCATGTTCTCTTTCCCATCAGCGGTAACTGCTGCATGGGTCTCATTTTTGTACAATAATTTATTTAGGTTACTGTTTCTTCCCCAGTTTACCTTCTCGTTCTACCCAGGAAATAGAACCTTTGGAAATGTAACTGTCTTGTCTGGGAAGCAAAGAATACAGGATGTTTTAAAGTTGTGTTTCCTTTTTTTTGAGTCAGAGTCCTAGGCAGAGGGCTGTGTCATAGCTCACAGCAACCTCACACTTCTGGGTTTGAGCAATCCCCTTGCCTCAGCCTCCCGTGTAGTTGGAACTATGTGCTAGTACACCCAGCTAGTTTTTCTATTTTTAGTAGAGACGGGGTCTCGCTCTTGCTCAGGCTGGTCTCGAACTTCTGAGCTCAAGCAATCCACCCACCTTGGTCTCCCAGAGTGCTGGGATTATAGGCGTGAGTCCGTGCGCCGGCCCTCAGCCTGCTTTTGTCCTGCCATAGTGCTGATTTGCTGCTGTCCTCCTCCACCTCTCCACCCCTACACCCCTCCGTCCTCTGCCGAGACCTGGAGTTGCCCTCTCTACTCGGCCCGCAGGGGCCCTGCTACCTGCCCCATACATGTAATAGAATGTAGGCCTGGAATTCTGCACTGGCCGTGTCAGGGCTGCCCAGGGTGGCTGAGGCTGGCTGAGCAGAACTGGGCCACCCCCAGCCCCGCCCTGTTCCCACTGTGAAGGCCGAGACATGGAGCCTGCACCTCAAGTCGAGATCAAGCCTGTCTGTACCCACGAGCCTTTTTGGGGACACCATTTAAGCCTCTACTCCTTCTAGATCAGTGGTTCTTAACCTTCCTGATGTTCTTAGTCCCCAAAGGGGTCACGACCCACAGGCTGAGAATTGCTGTTCTAGATACACCTGGTGATGATAGGTCTTTCTGTAGATGGTGACTTTTATAAGGTTCAGAGTAAGTAGAGAAAAGGTCCTTTGTATGATTCGTAGATAGTTTTTTATTTTCCGAGGGGAGCTTGTCCGACTTAACTAAATTGCCAGCATCTGACTCTGTAGAATCTGACACCAGCCGACACCATAGTCGCACCCGGGACTGCTCAGTGAGGCGGCCTCTTCACGGGCTGGACTATCCCTGAGGTTAATTGGCCTTTAGCCCCAGGCCTAAAACATACTTTTGACTTTGTCCAAGATTCTCCCCAGTTCTTCTGCCTGTGGACTGGCAAGGTGGCACTCTGTGGACATCACCCAGACTTGGGATTGGTCCAGGTTACTGGGTCAGCATGGGACTGGCCAGCATGGTTGGGGGTAGGGGGAGGAGGGCGGCACCCGGATCTGTGCTGGGAAGGGCTCGCAGCCGCCGTCCTTTAGGTCGGGTGAATCTGTTCCCGATTCCCTCCCGAAGTGAACATCCTGGTCTCCTAAACCAGGCATTCAGAGTAGCGCACGCTGTACATGCTGCCCTTATCTTTAAGTACTTCTGTGTGAAATATTACCCAAATTAGGCAGCCCTTTTAAACCCTTTGTCTTAGCCTGAAAGTGTTTTCGAAGCCAATGTAGTTTCCACAGATGCTGTGACAGCAGAGGATGGGGAGTCCGGGGCCCTGCTCGGCCTCTGACCAGCACTCCGAGCTACCAATGGACTTCACGCGTAGTTCTGACACTGCCGGGCACCTATCCCCTGGCAACTCTGTAGGTTTCAGAGTCCCCACAGGGAAACAGAAAAGCCTCAGGTAGTGTTGTCTGTAAATAAGAGCAAAGTAAATGTCAAAGTTGTGGTCATCTGCGGAACAGATGTCCCAGAGGAAGCTGGACCCATGAAAAGCATCACACGCATCCGAGTTAGAGGGTCACCCTGGAGACTCAGAGCTCACTTTGAGAAGGGCTCTGCCCCTGCACTCCTCCAAAGAGGGCTGGGGCGAGGTGGGCGTTCCAAGCAATGTTATTGCCACCCCAAGAAGTGGCTTTTATGGACTCCCTGCAAATAGACATATTTCAGCCCCTGAAGAAGGAAGCAAAGGCGTACTTACCCAAACATTAAAACAAAAACAAAAGTAACCCTGCTTAGACATCTGAATGCAGAGCACCTCATCTTTAATTAAGACAAAACCAATTTTCAAGCAGAGATAATTTTAGTGTAACCTTAAACACCTGAAAAAGAATTTTTTGTCACCATCATTGCTTTTCCAGACAGTCTAGTTTTAGCAAGAAAATGTTTTCATTTAATCTTTTCATGATTTTATGAAGACAATGCTTGTTTTGTGCACTCTTAAGGAAGGCAAGGCCCAGGGTTAACCCCAGTTCTTAGTGTGATTGCTGTGAAGCAGAAATCACCAGTCGGAGGCCGGCGTTCCCAGTGCCAGGGTTCCTTATTCCACACGTTAGGCTGCTGAGTCCTCCCACGGGCCAGCCCTAACTTGTGATCATCCGTTTTTTGCTTTTAAACCAGCACTGGTTTTGGTGATCAGCCTGGTAGACTTCCCAGTTGTCTGCATATGTGTGGGAGCGTCCCTTCAGCTCACCTGTTGGGCGGAAGCATTTTTGGGTGGAGCCCGTACTCTGCTGAATGCCTGGGAGTGGTCAGTGCAGTGTGGACAGCTAGAAAGGAGGCTGTCCTGTGCTGGGAAGGTGGTGCCCGACTCCTCCTCACCCCTCAGCTGGGACGCCTCAGTTGGGCCACTGTACAGGTGAAATTTGAGACAAATCTCGAGTGTGTCTGGCGTGCAATGGGTGCTCAGCAAATGCAGGTTCCCTCTTCTTGACACACATGGCAATGTGAGGGGGCACGTGATGGGACAGGCACTTCTCTGTCCCATCAGTAAGGACACTGAAGATTCCAGAGTGTGAAGGTGGGGGCTGAGCCTGGACTGGAACTGGGTCTTGAGTCTGAAGCCTGTGCTTTTCACCCTGGAACCACATATGCCTGTGAAAACATCCCCTGCCCAGGGCCTGGCAGTGCCACCTGGAGCACTGCCCTTAGAGTTTATAGTCCTCTCTAGCAGTGGCCCGGTCGCAGATACAGGCTACAAAAACACACTTGTAATGACCCGTCTCCTTTAGGGTCCCTGCCTCTTCCTGATCCCAGGTGTTCCTCACAGACCCCCTCCCCGCTGCTCAACAGTTAAAGTGCCAGAAGGGTGGCTTTGTAGCACTTTAGCACTTAATTGTCATACTTTAAAAGTTGATTCGCTATGAGAAATCTCAGCTAAAGTTCACCGTTTAAAAGTTAATCTTAGCAGAAGTGTTCTTGAAATGAATTCTGATTTTCTAAAATGGCAAGATACGTTCTTTTTAAAATCTCGTTATTTTAACACTGCATTGTTAGGTGTGATTTTTGACATCCCAGCAAAGCAAAGCCGCGGTCTTACCAGATGCCGTGTAACGCATGATGCATTTTATCAGATCTCATTTTACACAGTCTATGCAAGCTTAATATAGATTCTACAGCCCTGGGAACTGTTGATTTTCAGGACTGCAGAATTACATTGTCTGAGCTCATGGTGCAAATTCCAGCATAGAGATTTCAAAAAAGTGCATTTTGGAGTCTGAGCTTTTTAGCTGAGTGGAAGGCCAGACCCTGGGATCAACAGAGACGCTTTCCTAAGAGGTCTGCTGAAAGGCCAAGGGAGGCGAGTGGGTCACGGGTTTGATTGCCTCTGCCTCCTCCTGTCTCACGAGCTCGTCCACATAGCATTTATGTGGTGGTGCCTCCGTGCAAACCCTGGGACAGAGGGAGCCTGCTGGAGCCAGTGCCGCTGGAGGGGAACCAAGTGGTTCTAGCTGTACTGTGGGGATGATAGTTCTCTTACAGGCCACAAATTGGTGTCACTTGGGAAGCTTCTAAAAACACCCATGATGGGGACCCAGGGTCTAGGCATGGGTGATTTCAAAGCTCCTCACAAACGCTAATGTGTGGTGGGGGGAGAGGCCCACTGGAGAGGAGGTGGTGGAGGCAGAAGTTGCAGTGGTGGTTTTTTTTCTCAGTGTGGCTGTGGAGAGAAAGCAAAGCCGCCCTTGGCCATGCCGTACTATTTACCATTAGGTTTTAGAGCATTGGAGTTTCTTCAATAATGGGTCATAACATTTTGTTGTTATAAACCCGAGACAAAACATTTCAACAAATCAGGTTGATTCTGATTGATACCTAAGATCCACATTCATTTCCTTATTCTTTGAAATTTTAGCCAGAAAAGAACCTCTTCTGACAGCCTTTACCAGAAATATGCTTGTGTTCACAGTTCGCAGTGAAAACAGGTAGATAGTGTGTCTGTCCGAGGAGAATCAGCAGTGCTTATATATGCTTTGAAGTGTTTTAAGTACGAATAATTTGATATTATATGTGTCTACATGTCTAGTCGAAGGCTTAGTCCCTCTGCGTGGTTCATCCTACTTTTGCACCGAGATTAATGTCAAAACAAAAGAGAGATGATGATTCTTGAACAGCTCAGCAGTCTGGGAGTCCTCACTGCAGACGTCTGCTGGGAACTCAGGCTCCGTGTGCCCCCAGGCCGTCTCCTTACTGCCTCTCTGGCTCCTCCTGTGCTGCTCCCTTGGAGCACACTCCCTCCAGGCCCACATTACAAACCGCTTCTTCACAGAAGCCTTCCCGACAGCCCATTGCAAAGACACCTCATTCATTTAACGTGCACCAAGTTTTCGTTTGTTCTACACAAGCTCTTGTTGGTTTCTAGGCTGCCGTAGGCTCTGCTTGGGCGTTTCCAGCCTGGGTGAGTCTTACCTCCCTCTGCAGGAACTGTCTTCCACTTCTTTGCCGACAGAGCACGCCCTTAGTAGGTGCTGTTGAATTGAATCAAAAGACCAGCCAGAAGATTGATGTTGAGTTTTAATGCTGATTGTTTATTTCTGTCACATGAAGATACTGTGTTGGATGGAGGGAGGATAGGGCCAAGAGAGACAGTAGGCAAGGGTGGCCTGTTTTTCTTTGAGGCACTTTAATTTGTCAGGTGATAGCTTGTAGAAAAAGCATGGTCAGGTCACCAAGGTTGACCAACATGCTTACATAAGTTGTTTGTGTTCAGAAATATCAAGCAAAGAAAATGACTTAAACGAGCATTAAGAGATGCTTCTGGCAAGCTCAGCTTCTCACCTCAGACAGAGGTTGACAGAGGTTAGGCCGTGAAGGCATTCAAATTGAACTAAGGAGAGTTTGAGTTGGGAGTGACAGCGTTGCCGTATATTCGTGGGTATTAGCCATTTGTGTCGGGACTCAGTTGTTTTGTTATTCAGTGACATTTGCTGTGTACCAGCTACTGAGCTGGGCACTTGGGGGCAGTGGCTGAGACGTGGCCCCTGCCTTGCCAGGCTCTCAGAGCGGTCGGTGGTGAGATAGGAGTGGAGAGGAGGGAGAGTGGAAGGGCGCATCCCTACCAGGCTGTGTCCTCTCCTCCCTGCCGTGCCCTCTGCTGGGCTGTCCCCCACAATGGGAGGAACTGATCCTTCTCGTCCATCTCTCTCTGCCCCACTCCCTGCTACACACTCTGCTCCTTGGCACAAGACCTCGGAACCACATGGTTTGATGTGAAGATAGCAGACCAGGCCCATTGCGGCCACGCCAACCTACAACCGCTGTTGGGCCACGCCATTCCTAAAACTCCCTATTTTTGCATGGAAGATGGAAAGTTGGACTAGGCCAGCCACTGAGGGGACTAGGTGGGCCGGATGAGGACGTCTGTCTTTGTGCTGTCTAGAAAGCTGCCCCTTAGTGTTACAGCAGCCTCGTCTCTGTAAGCTAAGCCGTGACTCCCCAATTTCAGCTCCAAAGAAGCACCTCTCCGGTGTTAGGACAGTGGCGGTGCCGTGTGTCCATGCTGAAGGTGCGTGTGGGAGCATCCTCCTTAATCAAGGTTAATGACAGCCCGAGTGGTTTGTGGCGAGTGAAGCCGCTGGCCTTGCCCATGTTGCCCTCTGACGTCCCTGCTGGGGACCGACAGATGCACTCAGTGTCCTGGTGGGCAGCTGGTGATAATGGGAGTGGCCTGTGCATCGTTTCCACCTCTTGTCCTCTCAGAGTGCCGAGCAGATTGCTGCGCTGTGCAGGAGCTTCACTGCCACTGAGCCCAGCGGCATGGAGGGACCACGGGACGGCCAGGACCCGGCCCCAAGGCCTCTGGCTCGCCACCTCTCTGATGCAGACCGCCTCCGCAAAGTCATCCAGGAGCTCGTGGACACGGAGAAGTCCTACGTGAAGGTAACGGGAAGTGCTGGCCAGCCTGTCCTTTTTGCTGACGGCGAGTCGTGTGTCAGCAGAGGTCCCAGGCTCACTTCTGCTCCGGACACCTGCCACCCGGGAGGTGGAGCCTGCTTCCGGGAAGGGCAGGGGTGAGAGGGAGGAAGAGCTGTGAAGTCTTGGAAACAACCCAGATTCTTGGCTCATTTTGTTACCAAGGTACCTTTCACTATGGAAACAGATGTTCTAGTTTGCCGTTTGCAATCTGTGGGAAGGGAGTGCAGACTCCCTTGGTTTAGTGAAGGGGGGCAGAGATTGTTTTAGGTGATGAGGACCCCCCCCACACACACCTGGTGGTGGTCACCATGCAGGGCAGAGGCCCAGGCTGGCTGTTTGTCCTCACTTGGGAACATTCTCCCACCATTATTAGGGGCTAGGTGCTGCGTTATCAAAGTACCCAGAGAGTTCATTTATTTGTCTTAGAAGCCCCCAGTTAGAGGTTTAAGAAAAATTTCAGGGAGAATACAGGAACCTGGGAAGGCAGAGTCCTTTTTGCTTTAAGTATTTGCCGAAGCTGTGGAACTATTTTAAGCTCAATTGACTTGTCAGCGACTGAGGCAGCATGGCGCAGCGTGGGCTGAGAACCCAGGCCTGGCGCTGTGCAGTCTGGCAGTGTGGCCTGGATGGTCCCCTGCGACTCCTCACGTGGGGTCTGAGACAGCGCCCCACTGTTGCCTGTGGGCTTCCAGCTCTGACGTGCTGAGTCCGCAGACTGAGGCCTGGCACACACGTGGCTATTCCCTTCTCTCCCCACAAGACACTTCTGAGCTTCCCCTTTCGTTCACATCACTGTCACCAGGGCTTTACCAAAGCCTTTTGCCAAGGACTGGCTCCTGGGTATCCCGAAAGTTTCCCACCGTCCAGCAGGGGAGACAGTTGAGCTCTCTCTCCCATTGTGCCTTCTCCTGCCTCCTGGTGGAGAGGAAGTGGGTATCAGGGTGTCTGCCTGGGTTCTGAGGGATCCTGCATATCCACAGCGACCTTTCTCCAGGCAGCTCGGAACTGAGGATGTTTTGAGGCATCGGAACCCTTCTGGTGCCTTGAACATGAACAGTCATGGAGCTTTCACATGCACAGTCAAGGGCAGACTGGAAGCCGCTTTTGTCACCAGTTGTACTGAGTATATTACAGTTCACTGAGACCACCCTGTCCGGGGAGGCTCAGGCAGACGCCCGAAATGGGTGTCCTGAGTCAAGGAGGCAAGAAAGACCGACTGTCCCTTTTCTCTGCAAGAAACCTGCACTTTGTTTCCTTAGGGCCCCACGGGTTGCGGCTCTTTGCCACCCTGGCTCAGCGTGGACCTGCTCTCTCGGTGCAGTAAGTCCTGAGCTGCACTGGCCTGGACGGGAATGACTCAGCCCCGCCACCCTCTCTGTCAGAGTCACCAGCACCTGGCGCCTCTTGTGATTCACCCCACCCCCCACTATCTCTTAATTTCCTTTTTGTTGCTGACATCTGACCCGGAATTTTACTTGTTGTCATCTTTAACTGGATCCCTGCATGCGTCTTGAAATTTTCAGCATTTGTGTGTTCTCAGAGACTTGATTTAGCAACATCTCACGTCTCCCTTCTCTGCGTGGTTTGCAGTGGAACATGGTGAAGGGGACAAGGCCAGGGAGGCCTTCTCTGTGAAACCCTGGCAGCATCACAGGCTTGACCTCGCTCTCAGAGCCCACAGAAGGTTCTGGGGGCGCTTTGGACTTTACAAAGCTCTCTGGGACTTAAATCTCCCTCTTGTAAAGTGGGGCAGTCGTTGTAGTTGACTTTGTAGTCAAATATTTTGAGTATTTTAGGAGTCAGAATTCTTCAGAATAAATGAAACGAGAAATCTCATATCCTGGTCTTGGCTTCAGATTATTAAATTAACAAAAAACATTAATGAGTTTTGTAAATATAGTCAACTCTCCTCTACTGCTGGAGCCTAGTTTACTAGAAATGCAAATATGGCTCCAAACATTCTACCTGCTACTGTTTGGAAATTTTTCTTCCATTTGAATTTGGGGATTTGAGATCCTGCTAATGCGTCATCCTCAGAGTTGAGCTCTCCGGCTCTTGCCTTGTCCCTCCTAGCTCCACGTTGCAGCTACTGTGTTCCTGGTGCAGAGAAAGCCGGGCACTGTGGTCACACCTGACCGTGGTGCCTTCCCAGATCTCACCTCCCTCCTCTGCAGGGGGTGAGTGCTCCTGCTGCAGTGGCCTAAAGAAAGTGTGTGTTCCTGCCAAGGAGACACTTCACTAACAGAGCGAGTGACCTGTCAGATGTAGACTCCCGCTGCTGCCCCGATTATGGTATTAACCTCTTTGAAAGAGCTGAGCGATAATAACCTCTTTAGTGTCAAGACTTTGAACAGGACATAAACTTCCTTTTTCCTAATGGGAGTCTTTGGAGCTGCTGCCAGGGTTGCTGGAGTCTCCGGGGGTATTTCAGAGATGCAAGCGTTAAAGAGACTTTTCTCTTTTGTCTTGCAGGATCTGAGCTGCCTCTTTGAATTATACTTGGAGCCACTTCAGAGTGAGACCTTTCTTACCCAAGATGAGGTAAATAAATCACCATCCTTCTGTCCACTGGTCCACAGATTCGCCTCCCTTGGCCTTTCAGCAGACCTCCTAGGAGAGTATCTCTGGATCCCAGAAGAACATCCAAGGCTTTCAGGAATCCTGAGAGTCCCAGGCATGGGCTCCTCCTGAGTAATTTACATGACCTCTGCAGCAAAAAGTTTACTAAGGCGGGAAAGTCATGCTGTTTAGGCAGAAGTAGTTGTGGCCAAAGATAACTTATCCATACATGTGTTTTAAATGTTAAGTCACATAATTGGTTTTGTGATATCCATTTTTCTACTGATACCCATTTTCCCCACTTTGAATTCTTGAAGAATTGTACTCCTTATAAGAAGACTTTAAACATTATTCTAGGAACATAGAATGTTAGGGGCTGGAAGAATGAGATGTTCTATGTCTAAACTGTATCCCATAATGAATATGCTGTCTTCTTAAAGGATTTACTTGTCTTGCTTGCTGGAGTTTACCTTCTTTATGATTTCGCTGTGGACCTGAGAGTTTGCGTTGTACCTGGGTCTTCCCAGCTGATACCTGTTTTCAAATTCTGATCTTCATGTAGATGGAGTCACTTTTTGGAAGTTTGCCAGAGATGCTTGAGTTTCAAAAGGTGTTTCTAGAGACACTGGAGGATGGGATTTCAGCAGCATCTGACTTTAACATACTGGAAACGCCTTCACAGTTCAGAGTGAGTATTTAGAGTTAACGCAAAATGGGAGGACATGGGGCCAAATTCTCCCTTGAAAAAAAGATTTGTTGTCCCCTGATTTTGCCAAGATAACTTCAGAGCTTCCATCGCACTGTTGTCCTCTGGCAGTAGACAAGGAGGGTACATTTGTTTTTCCCTGGTGGAAATACTGTGCTAGTCAGGAGTAGAGGCCACCGCACCGGCCTGGGTGTGGGCTGTGCCCGAGCTCTTTGCTCCCTCTTCTGAAGGGTATCTGGGGCTGCTGCTTCCAAGGCGAGAGCATCTACCCCACATCTGATTCTTCATCTCTTTGGCCACGTGAACCTGGGATGAAGCGTGCAGGTCTCAGATTGCCCTGAGGGAGCCCTCTGCTAAATGCAGCCCCTGTGTAAGTGCCAGTGCGGGGCAGGGAGCCTTCCAGGAAGACAAGGTGGAAGGCCGTAGCGAGGGGACCCAGACTATATAGACAGCATCGTTTGGCCCAAGTAACTGAGAGTCTGCTTAGTTAATTAACTTCTCAGATCGTTTATGTCCCACCTTGTCAGATGTACTTTTATAAACCTTCCTTGCTGGTCTTTTGATTGTTACAGTGTCCGTAGCTTCTGCAGCCCCAAACTTTCCAGTCAAGCTAAAGACCTGCCAGGGGAGGGCCTGGGCTGCTTCCTGTGTCCTGTGCGGCTGGAGTAGCCTGTACGTCTGAGGCATCTGTGGGGTCTGACAAAGGCCACAGAGCCGTCACATGCCAGGCCATGAGCCCGCACACCTTCATCGAACCGTGTCTCATCTGACTTTCCCCTCTCCTGTCCTAGAAATTACTGTTTTCCCTTGGAGGCTCTTTCCTTTATTACGCGGACCACTTTAAACTGTACAGCGGATTCTGTGCTAACCATATTAAAGTACAGAAGGTTCTAGAGCGAGGTAAGTTGCTCATGCCTTTTATAGCTGTGCTTTTTGTGTTTTTAACTGTTACTAAAGGGTAAACCTGTATTTAACAAGGAGGGGTAAGTACAATTTTGATGTATTATGCTCCATTCTTGACCTTGAAAGTAGCAGACAGATATTGAAGGGGAAGATTCCCATTTTCTTCAGTTTCTTGGCAGCGGTGAGCACCTGTGTCTGAGGGCCCAGCTGTTGGACTGCCACAATCACTCTCTTGTCAAATTACATCTGGATTCCCCTCTTGCTCAGTTACTTTGTAGCTCTGTGCCCTGCTAGGGGTGGAGAGAAGCACGTGCCACCTTCGTACTTCCCTTTCAATTCAGTTCTTCCAACTAAGGAGCTACTTCCTGTAAATAACCCACACCTCTACACATAAAGGAGTATGTTTACTAAAATTAAATTGTCTTTGGTGGACTTGAGAACTCATTTTCCAGAGGTTGCTCTTCAGGTTCCCTTGTCTGCGCTGCCACGGAGGGCATGAAGCAGTGTGAACTCACAGTGTTACTCCATTCCCACCGACGCAGCTGTGCCCTTTAGTTTTTAATCCAGAACTTCACAGTATCCCAGGAGAAAAGCCCTCTCGTTAAAAAAATGGAGCCTCAGGGTGTTTCAAGTTAGCAAGACCCAGCCCCAGTCCCCCATTCCTGGTTGCTTTCAACAGAGGTCTGACCCCACCGGCAGTCCCTTCTCGCGGTCGCTAAGTGAAAGGCCGCCCGCGGCTTGCTGGGTTCCTCCTTGGTTAAGATGAGGGGTCATTCCCGTTCCTCCGGGTCTGGTAACCACATTTACAATGGTGCCCACTTCTCTGTGCTACAGATTTTGCCCTGATAACAGAAACCCCAGTTAGGATGTATTATGTTCATGTCATCTGCATTTCAAACAGCTGTACAACCAGCCAACTGCTGGAATCCAGAGTGGCAGCTGGTGTCTCCATTGTCACACTGAATGAGCCTGGATTCCTGTGCAGACCTTCGTGGCACTCAGATACTGAACAGGGGGCCGGTTTTCACTGCCAAAGAGGGTGCTGAAGCCCACCTGGGAGAAGGGGGTTGTGGCTCCTGGTGCGAAGGGCTCATGTAGCTTAATTGTGGAGGAGAAGGCTACAGTCTGCGGTGAAATAATAAATCATCCTGTTTTAAGGGGAAAAAGACACTGCTTTTCAAAGAACCCTTTAGTGTCTAGAACGAGCACAAGTAACAGCCTGTGCTAGTGGGAACAACGCTGCTTTACTTTCTGTATGAGTCTTGTGGGACACGGTGCAGGCTCTGCCTAACAGTTTGGCTTTAGGAATTGTTTGAAACTTACTTTTTAGGCGGCATATGGCAGTGTCCCTCATGGGTATGCCCAAAATATGTCTTCAAGGCCAGGCCTTCCTGGATTGAGTTGGTGAGGCTCTGGCGTATGGACCAAATTCCAGCCCGTAAGCTCCCCGGGCTTGAGGTATCTGTCAGTGCTGTGACGCCGGTCCTGCACTGACAGCCGAGCACCTGACCCCGATGAGCTGGGGGCTTATTAATGATTGGCATTAGGAAGACTGTGAAATGGACACCATGTGACTGATAAAAGAAGAATTTAATTTATCCCCGATCTTCTAAGGGTCTTTTCTCCATCCGCTTATAGCTAAAACCGACAAAGCCTTCAAGGCGTTTCTGGACGCCCGGAACCCCACCAAGCAGCACTCCTCCACGCTGGAGTCCTACCTCATCAAGCCAGTGCAGAGAGTGCTCAAGTACCCGCTGCTGCTCAGGGAGCTGGTGTCCCTGACGGACCATGAGAGCGAGGAACACTATCACCTGACAGGTGAGGCCACGCGCAGGTGCCCTGGGCCCGTGGACTCACCTCTTTCCTCCAGTGGCACCTTCTGCATCATTTCCTGTTCCGCCACTGTTCATCTTAGATCTGATTTTAACATGTGAACATAGCTGGATACAAGGCCATGCCTGTAGAGTACAGAACCCTGGGGTAGAAGGTACCCCACTGGAGCAGCCCCCATCTCATGGCTGGCACACCGAGCTGCCGGCACTCGGCATCCGGTTGTCTTACTGTCACCTGCTGCAGCGCCGCGGTGGTGGCTGCCACTGCTGCTGGTCAGATTTGCCCGTGAGGCTCCACCTTGTGGGGATTTCTGAGCAGAGCTCGGCCCTGAAAGCAAACTCCCAACCGGAGTATGTTTTTTTTTGTAGAGACAAAGTCTCACTTTATCGCCCTGGGTAGAGTGCCGTGGCGTCACACTGTTCACAGCAACCTCCAGCTCTTGGGCTCAAGCGATTCTCTTGCCTCAGCCTCCCGAGTAGCTGGGACTACAGGCGCCCGCCACAGCGCCCAGCTATTTTTTTGTTTTGCAGTTCGGCCGAGGCCGGGCTTGAACCCGCCACCTTCGGTATATGGGGCCGGC
>CAUYON010028934.1:0-25217 GCA_963573935.1 Arctocebus calabarensis | reverse complement strand
CTTCTCTTTGGAATAAGTTCTCGTTCTGCAGCACAGGTACAAGCTCATCTTTGAAGGTATGATAGAATTTTGATGTGAAGCCATCTGGTTCAGGGCTTTTTTTTTTTGTGAAAGCTTTTTTATTTTTTCTGCAATCTCAGTGCTTGATATTGGTCTGTTCAAGAGATCTATTTCTTCCTGGTTAAGTCTAGGAGGATGTGTTATTCCAGATATTGGTCCATTTCCTCTACATTGTCAAATTTCTGGGCATAAAGTTTTGGTAGTAGTTACAAATAATCTCTTGTATCTCTTGGTATCAGTTGTTATTTCTAAACTTTTCATTTCTGATTGAGGTTAGTAAAAATTTTACTTTTCTATTTCTGGTTAATCTGGCCAACAGATTGTCAATTTTACTTATCTTTTCAAATAACCAAATTTGGTTTCATTAATTTTTTGAATGATTCCTTTATTTTCAAATTCATTTATTTCTGATTTAATTTTGATTATTTCTGCTTCATTTGGGATTAGATTGCTGTTCCTTTTCTATTTCTTTAAGATGATTCATTAGGTTGTTGATGTGCTCTCTTTCTGTTTTTCAGAAGTAGGCATTCTATGTGATAATTTCCCTCTTTAGATTGCTTTTGCAGTGTCCCACAGTTATTAGTAGCTTATGTCTTCATTGTCATTATGCTCAAATAAGTTAACTTTTCCTTTTTTATATCTTCCTTGATCCTATTGTCATTCTGCATAAGATTGTTTAATTTCCACTCCTTTGTATAGGGATAACAATTTTTTGTTTGAATTTAGTTCCACCTTTACTACCTTGTGGTCTGAGAAGAGAGTAGGTAAAATTTCAATTTCAATTTTATTGATTTTGTTGAGGTTTGTTGTACCCTAGGATATGATCTACTATGTAGAATGTTCCATGAGCTGATGAGGAGAATGTATAGTCTTTAGCTTTGGGATGAAGTGTTATTTATTTTTTTTTTTTGAGACAGAGCCTCAAACTGTCACCCTGGATAGAGTGCTGTGGCATCACAGCTCACAGCAACCTCCAATCTGGGCTCAAGCGAGTCTCCCACCTCTGCCTTCCAAGTAGCTGGGACTATAGGTGCCCACCACAACACTCAGCCATTTTTTTGGTTACAGCCGTCATTGTTGTTTGGCTGGCCTGGGCTGGATTCGAACCCACCAGCTCAGGTGTACGTGGCTGGCGCCTTAGCCTGTTGAGCCACAGGCGCCGAGCTGGGGATGAAGTGTTCTATATTTGTCTATCATGCACAGTTGGTTCATGTTTAAGTCTAGATCATGTTTAAATCTCTTGTGTTTTTGTTTAGTTTGTATTTGGAGGATCTGTCCAGCTCTGTAAGAGGAGTGTTAAAGTCCCCTGATATGGTGTTATGGGATATCCTATTGCTCAGATTAATTAAGGTCTGTTTCATGAATCTGGGAACATTTAAGTTGGGTGCATAAATATTTAGAATTGAAATGTCTTCTGCTTGTGTTGTTCCCTTGACCAAATATGAAGTGTTTTTGTCTTTTTTTTACTTTAGTCCTTTTAAGTACGCTTGTATCTGAAAATAAGTTTGCAACCCCTCATTTTTTCTGATTTCCATTTGTCTGAAAATTGTCTTCCATCCTTTATCCTTGATTTTACTTTGTCCTTCAAGACTAGATGTGTCTCCTACAGACATTAATGGGACGGCTTGTGCTTTGTCATCTAATCAGCCAGCTTATGCCTCTTCAGGCTGGAGAATTCAAGCCATTAACAATTATTGTGATACTCTCCCTCTGGAGAAACCCTAACTGCCCCCTTCTATCATCACCCGATTCAGCAGGAAGCAGTTAGATTGAGTCTTCGCCCCTTTTTCCCTAACAGCAGTTGGGGTTTCTACTCAGAGAAGGAGAATTGATGCAGGACACTTGGCACCCTGGCCAGCTCAGTGGAGCTGGTGGACATGCCACCTCCTCCTTGGTGGTGTGGGTGCTGCGGCAGCCAGCTGAAGAACCAGCAGGCTGGATGACAGGCAAGGAGGGGGACCTCCAACCCCCACTGGAGGCTCCAATAGCCAAAAAGGCTGGACAACTGCTGAGGAGTCACCTGTGCCTTGGTGTCTCCTTCACTTTGCACTTGGGACTAAATGTGGAATCCCCATTCCCTATGCCTAGGTGTCAGCTCTGCATCACAGTCTGAAGGTCTTCCAGTTATTTTCTCTATATTCTTCACAGATGTTTCCTTCAATAAACCTCTAATCTTGGTGTAGCATAAAAAAAAATTATTGTGATAATTGATAAGTGTTGTGAAGTTCTATTCATCTTCTTTTGTGAAAGTCTTTTGCTTCATTTTCTCTTTTGCATCATTGTGGAAGCTAGGTTTTGTCCTTTAGTTGCTAGGTACTTACTTTGCTGATGGCCCATTGTGATGGTCAATGTGTAGAATAGGTCTAAGTATTTCCTATAGAACTGATCCTATTGTGGCTAACTTTCTCTATGTTTGCATTTCAGTAAGTGATTTGATTTATCTATCAATTTTAAAGTATAGCTAGAAGAATATAGAATTCTGGGCTGAAAATTGTTTTTCTTAAGTAGACTAAAGGCAGATAACCATTGTCTTCTAGCTTGAAAAGTTTCATTTGAGAAGTCTGTAGTCACCCTGATGGATTTACCCCTGTAGGTCAATTGGTGCTTACTACTGGCAGCTTGCAGAATCTTCTTTTGTCTTGACTTTGGACAAGTTCATAGCATTGTGTCTTTGAGAAGCTCTATTTCATTTGAGACAGTGTGGGGTCTGATATCCCTCTGAAAGGAGAGTCTCAAAATCTTTGGTGATATTTGAGAAATTTTCTTTTATAATATCCTTTAGTAGGGCTCTTATTCCTCTAGGACATTCTTCCCCTTCTGGGATATGTATAACTCGTATGTTTGAACACTTCATGAAGTTCCACCATTCTGTCAGTGAATATACAGTTGGTGAACATTCTGCTTTCTATCTCCTTAACTGCCTGAGTAAAAGAGCTTTATACCCTACCTCTGAGATTCTTTCTTTTGCATTGTCTATTATTGATACTTTCTATTGCATCTTTAAGTTCCCTGATTGACGGCTTCAACTCCTTAATCTCTGTTATATCCTTTCTATCTTCTTCATGTTGTTCATCTCTTATTTGATTCTGTTTTTGGATTTCCTTTAGGTTATTTTCCACTTTCTCAGCAATTTTCTTCATTGTTCTTATCTCTTTCTGTCATGACTAACATTTCTTTATACGTGGAATCCTCTGCAGTAGCTACCTCATGATCCCTTGCGGAGGTTGTTCTGGTCTGGTTTTTCATGTTGCTAGGATTTTTCTGCTGATTCTTCCTCATGAGTATTTTATTTTTGTCTGTTTCTTTGCCCTACTTTTCCTTTTACTTATTCTTGCTCTTTAAGTTACTGTGCTCTGACCTAAGGTGTGGAAGTGTCCTGTTGGTAAAGGACTAAAAGGATGAGAAGAGTAAAAAGCAAGAAGAGATAAAACATAACAGAGAGAGAGAGAGAGAGAGAGAAAATAAAGGAAAGGGAGTGAGTAAAGGGGAAGACTGACAAAAAAGAAGAGAGGACCAGAGAGAGAAGTGATATGCAGTAGGGTACTTTGACCCACACCCACAAATCCGAACTTCGAGGGCGGGGCAGGGTTAGGCTCTTTGCCAGTCTGAGCAGACACAGGACCCCACCTCCACCAAATTGAGAAGAAAAACAAAAATACTATAATTCAAACCAAAACAAACAAACAAAAAAACCTTATGGGATAAAACTGGGGGAAAATAAAGTAACAGGGTCAGAAAAACTAGCACATATGAAGTCCTTATTATTAAAGAAGGCAACAACAAAAAATTATATTTAAATGAGGAAAACAAAGATAAAAGAAAAATCTAGGGAGAAAAAGTTGAAAAAAACTTTTTGGAACTATACATAGTTTTGCTGAATATTGTCTAGGCAAGAGCTAATCTGCAGGGATATGAGATGCTAATCACAATAATGATATAGCTATATAGGATGGAGACTGGAAGTTTCTGCTGACTTCTTTGCCCTTAAACCCCACAGGGTTGGAAGCTCAGCCTGCTTAAAACACACATCTTGACCTTTCCAAACCATGTCCTTTGGCTAAACAGTGGCTTTCCCAGGAAAGCATGTGTTGTTTGGATCTCTCCAGAAGTGGTTGCCTGCTTATCAGACATGCCAGAACCAGCTTCTCTCTAGGACCCTGAGGGTTGAGCTTGCAAGGCAGCTCTCCCACAATGGCTACAACCAATCTGCAGCCAAACAATGAAAGCTCCATTCCACCCCAGCAGCTCAGTCCTGGCCTGTGGGCACTGTTCAAAATCATTTGCTCATTCACCCAAGGTCTCTCAAGGTATCTCAACCAAGTGCCCAGGGCCAAAACACAAAGCAAAACATAGAGAAGGCCTTCCCTGTCTGCAAACTCTATCTGCTGCTACTGCTGCAGCCACTGCAGCTCCCATGGCCAGCCAGCCTCTGACCAATCTCAAACACTTGCCACTTCTCCACTGCTTTCATCCTCCTGTTGGTGTCCTGAAGTTTCCTGCTGCTGCCCTTCACCCCCAAAGGGATGTTTCTGGATACAGCCCATAAGCCAGAGATGCCTGGATTCTTCTCTCCCCAATCTCACCCCAACTGGCTGCAAAGCAGCTGTCTCTACTCTGTCATTTTGCTCTGCCCCATTGTCCTGGCCCTTTTCTTTTTCTTATCTCTCTTATTTAAGGAATCATTGACCATTTTTCTGCTCATTACCATGGGTATGAATGGTCAGAAAAGGCAAATAAAACAAGCACAAATCAGTGATTTTCTTAGCAAATATATCTGAACCTAATGATTTGGTGGAGGAGAGGAGATTCACTGAAATCTTGCTACCTCTATATCTACTGTAGAACAAATTCATTGTGAAGTTGACCAGCTTTAGAGTTCTTCAAACAGAGTAAAGTGATGAAGTAATGAAGTCTGCTTACTATCTTTGTTGAATTTATGGCTTTCATTTATTTTTCCATCTTTTTCATAATATGTAACATGGATAATCAGAGCATTTCTTTTGCTGCTCTTTTGTATTTTATCCTGCACCAAGGACATTTTCAAGGGGGTATTGCAATTTTATACATGAATAAAATTGTCCATAAATGAAGGAATTCTGCTTTACTAATCAGATAGCAGGTATCTTTAGTTCATTAATTTTTATAGGCCACCCAGATACCATTTAGTGAGTACTATCACTAACAATTCTCTATGTGTGTTTCAATCTGAATCTAATTGTCTTCTTTTCTCCTTTAATTCAACATAACCCTCTGTATCCAGTATGCTGTAAAAAGAGTAAAAGTATTATAAAATCTGGAAGAAAAGTGACCATTGCCAGTAGATGATTTCTGTGAGGGAGGAGAATCTTTTTCTGCTGATTCAAATACTGCTAATTTAGCAATTGTTTAATTATTCACATGAACTGGAGACATTCAGCTCTATTTAAAACAAGGGAGTTATTTTAATGAACTGAAGTAGTTACAGGAGAACCCTAAAAGGCCCGATAGTGATTCCTCATTGGGCCTCACAAGAAGAATTTGTCTTAGTGTTCGCACATTGAACTTAAACTCAAGCTTAGTTAAGGCTTTGTTTTCTTAAATATGCATCTGATTAGTATATAGAATCTGTTCTTTCTCTTAGACTTTTTCATTGCTTCAGAGATACTGCATTAATTATCCAGTGCCAATTCTAGCATAAAGAAGATATATGAATGGCAGATGTTAGGAGGTAAAACCCGTGGCTGAAAAACAGAAAAGGCAGATCATTGTACTTTATGGTATTTGGACCTGTGATGTTGATACCTTTCACGCTGGGCTCCATCCTACAAAGCTAACCAGACACTAAGACTGTGCCAAGTGGTAGAACTGGCAGGACTTCACCAGGAAGAGGTAGCAACTGTCATGTGGCCAGTCTGCTTGATCTCAGGGGATGGCCCACCAAAGTGGAAATAAGCACATGGTGATTCACTGATTAAATGGGTAAAGGAAGGGTTTTTTTTTTTGTTTTGTTTTTTTGAGACAGAGCCTCAAGCTAATGCCCTGGGTAGAGTGCTGTGGCATCACAGCTCACAGCAACCTCCAATTCCTGGGCTCAAGCGAGTCTCCTGCCTCCGCCTCCCAAGTAGCTGGGACTACAGGCGCCCGCCACAATGCCTGGCCATTTTTTGGTTGCAGCCATCATTGTTGTTTGGCGGCCCGGGCTGGATTCGAACCCGCCAGCTCAGGTGTACGTGGCTGGCGCCTTAGCCTGTTGAGCCACAGGCGCCAAGCCGCAACTTTAAATTTTTATTACATATTCCTAAGTTGCTTTCCTGGAAGTTGCATCAGTTAAATATTCTCAGCAGCAGTGTTTGAGAATACCTTTTTTTGGCACCTGTGCCAACGTCAGATATTGCCATTTCTTTTTTTTTCTTCTTCTTTTTTTTTCTCTTGTGGAGACAGAGACTCACTTTGTCACCCTCGGTAGAGTGCTGTGGGGCCACACAGCAACCTCCAGCTCTTGGGCTTAAGCGATTCTCTTGCCTCAGCCTCCCAAGTAGCTGGAACTACAGGCGCCCGCCACAGTGCCCAGCTAATTTTTTTGATGCAGTTCGGCCTGGGCCAGGTTTGAACCTGCAGCCCTCGGTGTATGGGGTCGGCGCCCTACTCGCTGAGCCACAGGCGCCGCCCGAGATATTGCCATTTCTTAAATACCATAACCCAAAGCAGGTCACCATCAGCTGTCACCTGGATGACATCCAGTAACTTCTTAATCGTGCCCCAGTCATCACACTGTCCACTCCAATCAACTCTTGATGCTTTACCCAGAAAGATTCTTCTAACATGTAAATCTGAATACATCACTTCCTTTTAATACCTTCTGTAGCCCAGAGAATGAAGCCTTGATGTCCTGTGGCTCATGAAGTTCATTTCCCACTTCCACTTGTTTCTTCCTTTGGGGTCTTCTCTATCATCTCATCTTCTTCTTCTATGCCCCCGACACACTGAACTCATAGGAGTTATTCATATTCTCTCTTGCTCTCAGTCTCTGTCTCTTCCTTGATCTGTCTCTTAATCTCTGCATATATGAACACACTTTTACTTCCTCTTACTTAGACTAACCATTTCTTCTTCCATTAGCGAAGAACATTTATTTGGGCTTTTTCATATCCGAGATACTCAGCCTGGTGTCTGGCGCTAGGCAACACTGCCCTCTAGAGGTCCTTTGTGTGTTCTGGGCCAACCACCTCGCTGACTCCCAGAATGCTTTTGGAATGTAACTGATGGACCATTCAAGGGAGCCTGATGCCAGCCATATACCAATTATCTTTTCAGATACTGCCTCTGGCTCATTCTCTTCCCTTCCCCCTGCTTTTGAGATTTCCAAAAGCCTGTTATATATTCTCACTGGGATCCCTGGGGTCTCTGATTCTCTCTTTTGTATTTTTCACTTCTTTGTTTCTCTGTGTGGCATTCTAATAGTTTCTTCTCTCCCATCTTCCAGTTTGCCAGTTCTCTCTTCAGCCATGTATACTTTTCTATTAAACCCTTCTACTGAGGTATTGATTTTGCTTACTATTTTTTAAAATTTTATAATTTCTGTTTGGTTCCTTTTCAATTCTGCCATGTTACTTTTTAATATATAACTCCAAGTCCCTGTTAATTTTAAGCCTGTGTTTTACTTCTATAAACATAGTGAGCATAGATGTTGTATAGTTTGAATATAATAATTAAAATAGCTAAGTCTTTGTATATCTATTTCTGTGGTCTGGTCTTTCTGTTCTTTTCTTCTTATGGCATCTGTTTTTTTATTGTGCCTGGTTTCACTAGGCATTTGTTGTAGTATTTGAAAAGTCATTTGTAGTTATAATATGAGGCATAGGATAAGGGCATGTTTATCCTGAGAGAATTTTCATGTCTTTCCTACTAGGTGTCTAAAGGTACTACTAATCCTCTAGGCTTCCCTTAATCTAAGTCCATCTCTTGAGTTTTCCTCAGCCACACACAGGCATGGTAAAACCAGGCTGCAGGTCACTCCCAGTTTCCCTTATTCTGAGGGACCCTTTCTGGGTCCCAGTTTATAGAGGGGATGTCTTACTACAGGACAGTACCTATTTTTGGTGGGCTATGGGTTTTAACTTTTGTCTTCTTGGGCCTGGGAATTTGTCAGGTTCAGTTTTCAGCAGTTTCTTTGGATCAGCAAATGCACTGAGGACAAAGGCAGATTTCGGTGCACTTGCTTTGATTTCTTCCTTCTTTTCCTAGAGTTCTTAGCCCTTTCTTAGTGTTAAGCCCAGTAATTCCTCATTAGTGTTTTTGTTCTTTGATGCTTTTAAAAATACTGCATTCAGATTTTTTTTTGCTTGTACATAAGGTCTTTATTAGCAGGGAAGCTGCAGAGCAGCATTAAGGGGAAGGAGAGAGAGAGAAATGGGGGAAGAGAGGAGAAAGAGAGTAGGAAGGGAGGGAGAGAGAGAGAGACACGAGACATGCAGGGGAAGGAAAAGAAAAGAGAGACACATGGGGAAGGAAGAGAAAAGAGAGGATTCATTCAGATTTTATAGTTATCCTAAGCAGCTGGATGGGTGCTGGTTACCTTACTTCCATTCTAGGTATAGAGATCCTTATTTCCTGTTTTCCCTCGATCCAGACCAAGGAATAGAACTTGAATTTAGCTTTTGGTTATGGCTAAATATGAAAAGATCTCTCTGGATTGTATATATGGACTCTGAGACTGACGGGGTCAGAAATGAGAGAAGGAGATGTAATAACAGAAGCAGAGGGTGTGATGTGAGGAAGGGGCCATGGTCCCTGGTGTGCAGGTGGCCTCTTAAAGCTGGAAAAGGTAAGGAAACAGATTTTCCTCTAGAGCATCCAGAAGCAGTATAATCCTACTGACACCTTGCTTTTAGGATGTCTGACTTTTAGAACTTCTGACATGTAAATTTGTCTTATTCTAAGCCACTATGTTTGTAGTAATTTGTTATAGCAGTGATAAAAGAACTAAACAGGCCATCAATTTATCATGTAGTTCTGCAACTATTGCAGTTAGGGGAAATTGTTCTCAGATGCTGAAATAGGCCAATGGTATTCTGTCAGAGAAAATGATCATGACTTTGGGGGAGGTTGAGTTTTTGTCTTTTCCTATGTCTTCTTTGCTGCTGCTGTTTTTTTTGTGTGTGTATTCTTTATTTAATTTCACAAAGGGTACCTTATCACTTCCCTAGCCTTGGCAGGGTTTCTGGTATCTTCTCTCTCCATGGAAAAGAGTCACTTCTTTCTGATGGTGGAGCAATTTATTTATTCCCAACTATTCACATCAGTTGTGCATTTTTTTTGCAAAGTTCAGTGTTAATCACCAACCCTAATTTTGAAAGACCCTGTGGAGACATAAAGTGAGATACAATGAAAATAACAAGTGTTATAAATATTCCTTATATTTCAAATATGTCATTGACAATGTCTTAAATGTTTTAGATTATGGCCCAGGTATTTAAAATAGGCTTTTGACTCAGTGGTAGTAAAATGCAACATAACATGGCAGGCAGAAGACTAGTGGCCCTTTTCTCTCCCTGGAGCTCTGCTTCTCTCTCAGGAAGCAGAGATAAACTATTCTGAAATTCATTTTACATTCTATCTATTTACCTATAGTTGGAGCTATAAAAGCAAAGATAATAGTCTTTGCTCTTAAGTTCATCAGGGGAAACAAACAGCTCAAGAAGTAATTACAATGCAGTATGATAATTGCTATGGAAAAATGATGAGATGAGCATGTAGCTGAACCAGGAGATGATAATGGTATTCATTAACTAATTAATTCAAGCTATTCCATGCCATCACTGTGCCAGATGTGGGATAATGCCTTACCTTGAATAATAATAATAATAATAATAATAATAATAATGCCTTACCTTAAATAATAATATTTCTTAAATGATAAGACAGGTGTTTGAATCCCTAGGCCACATGTGCTCGGTACTCCCCACCCTTCCTGAGATGTCAGTGTTTGTTTTGAAGTGATGACACACAAGCGGGACATACCTGTAGGTGTAGGCAGCTACACCCATGTGCTTAGGAAAGACCCTGTGCCCTAGCCTATGAGGCTTTGCAATCCTCCCCACCAGAAACTGTGCCATTATCACACTATGTGGAACCACACAGATGGAATTGGGGTGACTGTGTAACCTGACCCCCAAGACAGACTTGAGTATGTATCTCTAAGGTCCAAAAGCTGTCCATCCTGTGAGCCTTCCCCTTTTCTGTGCACTTGCTTTGATTTCTTCCTTCTTTTCCTAAGTGCTTATGTTAAATTTCACAGTCACAAAGTCTGGTGCTTCCAGATATAACTTTATTTTCTTGTGCATGAGCCCATTTCAGATATTTCCTTCTTCCTAGCCTATGGTAGAAAAGCTAATCTTTTCTAGTAATTCCATCACTTCTGGTTTAGATTATATGTCTGTTAAGTTTAACACTCAGACAATCTCTGCATGCCTCTTTTCCTGTCTTCCCTTCTGCTCATCTGTAATCTAAGCTGGAGTTTGGGTATCATACATCATTATATGTGATATCAGGAAAGAGGCATTGGTCCTCCACAGGCTCTTCTTCCCAGGCATCCACAACTGATGCTGTATGTCCTTTCTTTTAGAGAGGCTCATGTTGGTTACTGCCTTAGGAGCTGTGTGGGCCTCTTCTGTTGACTAAGCACCCACTTGGCTCCAGCCAGGGGTGATTTCCCTGTCTGCCCAGTTCCTGACTCTATTATGAATTCTGTTCACCTCATCTCTCCCCATCTTCTCAGCCAGCCCCTGACTCGCCAGAGCCACCTTCCTTGTTCTACTTGGGTGTGTACAAAGTTTAGGTTTCCTCTGCTCTGTGGGAGCCAAAGAAAGCCTGGAGCTGTGGGAGGGTTGGCTCAGACCCTCTGTGCTAAACCCATCATGCTGCCTTTTCTGCTCTCCTGTGGCTGTCTTGTGTGGGATGTGTATTCCTTGGGGCTGTCTCCTGGAGTTAGAGGCAGGAGGTATTGGGCACAAGGGCTTTCTGTTCCCAAATCTCCAAGCATATCCAAGATCTTATTACCAACTCCCTCTACTGCTCAGTTTCAACACCGATGGAAAACCATATTAGCATTGAAACTTTCTTGCTTTTCATTTTCCATCTCTTCCAAGGCCTTTTATTCTCAGCCCACAAAAGGATCTTATACTTCCTTGCTCTCTGGTTTCTTTTTTCTTTTCTTTTTTTTTTTTTTCTGAGACAGAGTCTCACTCTGTTGCCCTAGGCTAGAGTGCCATGGTACTCTAGCAACCTCAAACTCCTGAGCTCAAGTAATCTTCTTGCCTCAGCCTCCCTGAGTAGCTGGGACTACAGCTGCCTACCATCATGCCTAGTTATTTTTTCCTTATTTTTAGAAGAGATGAAGGTCTCACTGAGTCTCACTCTGTTATCCTAGAGTGCTATGCTGTCATAGCTCACAGCAACTTTACACTCCTGAGCTCAAGCACCCCAACCTACCTCAACCTCTCAGCGTGCTAGGCATGAGCCACCGCCCCCAGCCTGCTCTGTTGTTTCTGAACTACACTCTGGGTCAGGGAAGTCTCGTGTTGGTATGCCAAATCTGGCTGCAGCCTACTTCTGTAAAAGAAGTTTTACTGGAACAGTCACACCCATTTGCTTATTGTCTATGAACTACCTGCTACAGAGTCAAGGACTGCACAGTCCACACAGTCTAAAATATTTACTATTTGATCCTTTACAGAAAAAGTTCTCTGACCCCTGCTGCAGGCTCTGAATCTTCTAAGTTTGGCATCAGATATTTACAGGCAAGCTTTTGAATCCAAAGAAATCTACCCCTCCCCATCTTTCACCCCAAGGCTTGATTCTTGCAATTCAAAGCCATGACTTTAAGACTTGGTCGGAACTCAAAGCCTCTGTTCTCATGGGTTCCTTTGCGGCTTTCCTTCCCTTGCACAGTGAGTCTGGTTTGATTTTAATGAAGAAACCAAGGGAAGATACATCAATTACTATTTCAAAAGGTCCCTTGACAAAAAAAACAAAAAAAAGGGTGGTGCCTATGGCTCAAAGGAGTAGGGTGCTGGCCCCATATGCTGGAGGTGGCTAGTTCAAACTCAGCCCCGGCCAAAAACCATGCCAAAATGAACAAACAAAAAAACCCCAAAAAGTCCCTTGACAATTTACCCCCACTTCCTGCTGGTTGCTTCTGGGTCTGCGTCCCCACACAAGTGAGGGACCCTGCTGTTACTGAGCTGGCTGTGGGCAGAGTCACCAATCACAGGAATCGCTGAATGTCTGAACTGGAAGAGGTGATCAAGTCTACCCTCTCCTTCACAGACTCTACCCCCATCAGGATAATGGAGACCAAAGGTGTGGGTGGGAAATGAGAAATAAGGAGTAGCCTGGTCAAGGTCTCACAGCATGAGCTGCAGCCCTTTGGCTGCTCCTCAAACTTCATATTCCTGGGCTGAAACATGCCTAATGAGAGCAATAAGGCTCTGGGGGGTCCTAAACTGTGAGCTTGAGGGAGCATGGCTCCCCCTAGCTAGGTACTTCCCCTCGTGCAACCACCAGGGTCTTTGCTGAGCAGAATGAGTTCACTCGATGCCTAAGGCCTCAAGTTCATATGATAGCACAGGACTAGCCATGACCTTAGGCCCTGAGTTACAATAGTACAGGACTAGCCATGACCTAAGGCCTGTGTCTCTGGCTTCTATGTTCTACATCCACCCTCCTCTTTCTTCTCCTTCTTTTGGAAATGGGCTCTTAGATAGTGATCATGGTTTATAACTGTGCGGGTTATGTTGCCTAAAGGAATAGAATATATAGCACATATGCCATTTCCAGGGCAAATCTGAACATAGTGTGGACCTGCTTAAATTCAGTGGCTCCCTATTCCTTCTGGATCCTCCCCTCCTCTTTCATATGGTATCTTATGGTCCTTGACAAATTCTTCCACCTTATCTCTACCGATGCCCCTTCAAATTCTCTATTTTGATCATATTTTAGCTTACTGAACTTTTTAAAACATTCCTAAAATGCATCTCACTCTCTTTACCTAATGAATCTTTGGGTGTGATGTTTCTTCTTCTAGAAAACTCTATTGACCCAACCCCCTTCCTCACACATTGACCCCCTGGACTTCTCTTTGCCGAACTTCTCCTTACCCCTCAGATTGCAGCTCAGCCTCTTCCCAGAAGCCTTTCCCAGAGCTCCTGCATTCTGGTGCCGTGCTCTTATCACGCTAGCCATGTGTGGTCTACTTACTTCTTTGCAAGCTGCCTTAGACCAGGGCTTTGTCCAAGTGCCTGGTACTTAGAAGAAATTCTGTAAATGTTTGTAGAATAAACAAATGAACAAATATCTGAGGTAGGTTTTGCCAACCCTGTTTGTGGAGCACTTACATGGGTTGCCCAAAGCCAGCCATGTAACAGGAGACAGAGTTGGGATTCAAACGCAGGCTTACAAAATTCAAGTCCAGTCCTCTTTCTAACAGCTTATGAGACCCGACATAAATCTGGCTGTACAAAGCATGTAAGAGAAGCCTGTTCTTGAAATGGAGCATCACCAACTACATAAACAATTAGAATAAGCTCTGGAAGAAAGCATACAAAGAGGAAACCATGATTATCTCCAGGGAAATGAAGGGTGCTGAGGGGTTTGTTCAAAGGGAACTTGAGCCATACTTGGAATTAACTATTCTGGCAAGGATAATGCATTCGTGTATTGCTTGTATAATTAAAAATTAATTTTAAAAATGAGTACTACCAAGGGATCTTTCTGTATCACTTCTTTTAGCTGATGAATTTTTTCACTAAAGGATTTGGAAATTCGTGTTTCCAAAAACTAACTTTTTCTTTAGGGATTCCAGAAAAAAATGGGGGTGGTGGTGAGAAAGAAAAGATAAAACAAGAAAGGGGAGCATGAAAACAACAAAAATACCCTGGCTGTGATTTTTGAAAATGCTTACCACTGCACTCAGTACTAAAACTAATTGGATTGAGAATATGCACTATGGTGAGTGAAGTGTGACAGTGACTAGACTACTTAATTTGTTGTTTTCTTTCAATTTATGCCTTGCTGTCATAGACGATTTGTCTTTGACGCTATTTCTAGTCATAAAGCATCTGGTGTGTATAATTAAGGGGAGCTGAGAAAATGTAATTAGCCAAACATACAGGAAGTAGATAGCAAATCTTCTTCATGACAGAAATGTAGTCCAGACCATATTCGTTCTTGGGTAAAGACCTAATTATGCCTTGACTCACATGAGGTTGCATACAAGGAATTGCTCCATTCCCTGAAGACGCTTCTCTGCAGCTCCCTCTATTGACTTGTTTAAAAACAAGTTGACTTATTTAAAAACCACCTATACAAGGGGCCTCCTCACCCTCAAGCCCCATTCCTTATTGTGGATACATGTATAAAAATCCATTCTATGGGCATAGAAATTGCCCCTAGAAAAAATATATGAGCATGGACTAAGGTCTAGTTTAAAATAAATGCAATGTTGACTAAGAAGATAAATTACAGAGGAAAAATCCAAAGCAATAGCAACTTCCAAATAACCATTAAATCCCAACAAGGGTACACCATGCCATTCCAGAAAGGATAGGGTGGTAATGTGAATACAGATGTCCATAGTTGGGCATCTATACATGAAACAGATTGATTGCAAGCTATGGGGATGAGACTATAATAGAGAAAGTCTGTTATACCTACAAGAACATGCCCAGTTTCACACATAGGGACATATATGGGGCCTGAAGAATTAAGGATTTCTAGATCATTCTGTTTAAACCGTGCCTTGAACACATTCTGTCAAATGGTGAAAAAGTCTGATCTAAATAACACAACAAAACACAAACAAGATGGCCCAGAAGGACTGACTGTACTCTGGCTGTAAATGGGCCACCATTAGAGCAACAACTCATATTTCTAGTTGCTGAGCAAACTACTGGTAAGAACAGGACCTCTGTTCTGGGTTATAGTGTCTCTGTTCAAAGCCAAGACCCAGCTCTCTCCTGCATGCCACCTGTGCAAGTTGCTCTCTCTGTCTGTGTTCGTTTACTTACTAAGTTGTGCAATATAGTAGTGCCTGTTGTGTAGGTTGGTGGTGAGAATTAAGTGAGTTAGTGAGTACAAGTAAAGAGCTTGGGATAGGACTCTGCCTGTGCAGGCTGAGTAACTCATCATTATTACTGCTATCCTCATATTCACTACATGCCATGGGTCCCCCGGTTGTATCTCCCATTTGTTCACAAACAAGTAGCATCTATAATGCTGTCTTGGTGCCATGATAGTGACCCTGCCTATACAGTAGGTGACAGACTTTGTCACTACCTCCAGGGCCCACCATCTCACTGCAGTGGACGTCTCTTGGGGTGAGTGCCCTACTCACCTCATCACTCTTTTGCCTCTATTTCCTTATCAGAGATGGTTAATTTAGAAGATGGCCCTGGATCTGTGCTGTGCCAAGCAGTATGTGTCCTGAAACTTGTGAATCTGAAATTTGGAACCAACTGGTTCAGAGGTGGACTGTTGCTAATGGGAATGCTCAAGAGAGGTTTTCGTGAGCTTATGCAGTGGCTACATCCCCAGCAAAGCTCTCCTCAACTTCTGAGTCAGGTCCTGCTTCTTAGAGAGCTGGGGGTTGGATGCTTGCCCATTTAGTGTTCTTTTCCCCATCTCTACCTTTGGTCGATCAGGATTGGCACAAATCTACCACTCCTTTTAAGTGACAGATTGTAAATACCTGTCTTATGGTTATTTCTGAGCTGAAAGCAGGTTTTTGTTTGTAAAGTTGGAGCAGGCAGAAGAATTACTGTCTGGAGAGGATGGAAAACACTTGCAAACTGAGAGACCTAGGGTTTTCCATGACATTGGGCTTTGAAATGGCACAGATGGCTTCATTAGAGCAGTATGGACAAGGTGCAGGCATCAAACACATTTCTTTATTTGTCTCTTTTCTTGAGAGCAACAGTTGTGGGCCTAGTTGGGAGGCAAAATGGTGTAAAGGAAAGAACACTAGCTTTGGACTCCAGATAGACCCAGGTTCAAAACCCTATGCCTTAACATACGTCCCAGTTCCCTTGTCTGTAAAAATCAATGCAGGACTTCATAAGGTGCAATGACAGAAACCTAATTTGAGATTGTTTAATCCAAAAAAGGGGAGGGATCTATTTTCTCATGTAATACAGCCAAGAAAAGGCCTCAGAGTCATCTGGATTCAGAGGCTGGATCCCCACCAGGCCAGGGCCTCATCTTTGTTTACCTTTGAAAAGTAGTTTTATTCTCCTCTTTTAAAGAAAGGCTATATTCAATGATTGGGAATATGGTCTGGGCGCAGATCTTTCCAGGTAGCAACTTTTGCACACATTTCCAGGGAAGTACTGATTCCTTAGCCCATGATGCTGCCTGGCTTGGACCAATCATGGGGCCAGAGGGAGGAGGTGCCACACTTGGCTCAACCTAGGTCATGGAACAGCCCTGGGGGTAGGTGGTGACATAGTGGAACTTTGGAAAAACCACTACATGTCTTCATAATATTATTGTGATTTGAAGGAAGTCACATGATCCTATAGCTCCCGGATTAATTTTCTAGCAACAAGCCTCTTGGAGGACAGTTTGGGTAGAGCAAGGGCCCCTCGGCGTCTCTGTTGCTCTGACACCTCAGACTCATCATTTCTATAGGCCTGAAGTATACAGCACCTTGTGTGTCTGGAGGTCCTCACAGCTGACATGGCTTCTAAACAGTCATGTGGCTCTCCCTGCATGGCCATCACTGTGGTGATGTTTGTCTGCCATCTAAGCAGGAGCCATTTCGGATCTGGTTTTATTGCCCCCCTGCATCAAAATGACAGTGGGTTTCCCTCACCTCCCAAATTAGAGAGACTCCATAGCTTGGCATTCAAGGACCACCACGATCTTACCCCAAACAACAACTCAGCCAAATTTGCAGGTGTTGAGTGTTTCAATCCTGCCACTGCAGGACAGACAAGTAGAAAAAACCTTTGGGGCCCAAGGTAAGGGAATGAGCAGGAAGGAGCGAGGCTGGCTGGTGGCAGGTTGCTAGGCAACCGTGCAGGAATAAAAGCAACCTGCACTGAGGCAGATGATGCTAGAAGCCAATGAAAACTCCCAGGCTTTGGTTTGCGTTTTAGTTACAAAGAGCCACCAATTTAGGGCACTGACAGAATTTTGTGAAGGTATTTGCCACTGATATTTAGTATGTCGAGGCTCAAGAAATTTTTCCCTCTTTGGTGATGGACAAAATCTATATACTACTCTCGTTTTACTAGGGAATGTGTATGGGTGCTTGGTGGGAGTAGTGTAGAATGAGAGATTTTCTAATTAGCAAAACAGAAGACTAAAGTGAATGTCATTATTCTGCTTTTCAGAACTAGCTGCTTTTATTTCATGATAGTTGCCTGGAGACTTTGTTTATATGTATTCATAAAGAAAGAAATGCTAAACGTGGGCCTAGAAATCCAAATGATAAACATGTCATTCTCAGCTCTCAGATGCTGAGTCTATGAGGCTAGGGACTCTTGCTTGCCTGCTTTCTTCTAGTTTAGAACTATCTTTTCAATCTTCCTCAACAAAAGTTTATATATATTTATAACTATGTACACATGCATAGATGTATATAAGTATATATTTTTTTCTTATAGGAATTTGAAGCAACTTAGAGTTCTTTCATGCTGTACTGTTTTTTAAAAATCACATTGAATAATGATTTATTACCAACAGGTATTTATTTAATCTTAGGAATTCTTGCAAATATTCCCAGCACCTAAACATGATTTAATACGGAGAGGAACTTAGGAGACACAATACAAGAGTGACTGATAATCCAATTTCTGCTTGTCATCTGTCTTAGCCCAGGTCAGCTGGTCAGGCAGATGAAGGGTGAGGAGATGGCCAGTGACCAGCACAGGCTCCAGATTTGGCATCAAATGACTCATAGGTCAAACTCAGATTTTTCCAGTCCTGCTCTGGCTGAAGAAGTCCCCATTTCCCTGTGCCTCACATCCTATTCTGTTTTCATGGAAAAAAACCATAAAAAGAAATACACATTGATTGATTTCCCTGACTTACCCTTTTTGAAAAGAAATTTCTGGTTCTAAGAGTTTTCTTTTTCACTATTACACTTATAAGCCTGTAGTTAATTTAATATTTGAAATGTGAGCTTCTGAAACAAACTCCCATGAATGCAGCATAGCCATGTTTGGTTTTGTTCTCTTAAAACCCCCTTCTGGTTTTTGCTAATATTAAAAATAAAAAAGGACAAAAAAAAATAAAAAATAAAAAAGGACAGATGGAAGAAGGGATTTTCTAATGAGTTTCCAGAATAGCCACTTATAGACAAACATCAGCAAGGCAAGTTATTCTAATATGTCAGTAAAGACCTTCCTGGCCCCCCAAAACAAGGCATGTTGCAATAAATTTAAGTCAATGGCTGACAACATGATCATTGCCTTTTCCTTCTAGAAAAGGCATTGTCTAGAGAAGTAAGATTTTTCCAAGGACTCCTGGGGACTGTAAGGTTTTCTGTGCCCTTGGATATTCCAAGTGAGATGATGGTCAGTGTTTCTAGAGGAGAGGAAGTGCCTTTTAACTTTAATTATCAAGCTTATGATCACCAAGAAAAAACTGCACACATTACATAAGTGCTAGCTGAGCTGTGTGCCTATGGTGTGTATGTTCATCTACTCATTCAGTTATTCATACCATATTTATAATTAGCAACAAATATAGACAAGATTCCTATTCTAATCGGTTTTACAGGCTGGGGTGGGAGGTGATGGGAGAATGAAGACGGACATTGAATACAAACTTACAAGCACGAGGTTGGGCAGTTAAGTTCTTGAACTCATCCTAGATAAAGTGCTACATACCTCATTACATACCGACATACCTAATATCACTATAGTCACCTTTGAAGTACTCCCCTGGGTCATCTGGTGACTGTGTAATAATAAGCAATGAGATAGGTAGCACTCTGTAGGATGAGTTTGCAAACTTCATTATCAGACCTTGTAAGTCAACAGCTCTGATGGTCATTCCAGATAAAGAGTTCCAAAATTGCTTTGAAGGGTGGACTAGACCCTGGCATCAGTGCATAGCTTCCCAAATGGAGTACCTCGAAGGAGACCATAGTAATATTCAGCAATAAGGTTTGCAGCACTTTTTCTAGGATGAGTTTGAGAATTTAATTGTCTGAACTTCTACACTTAGTTTTACAAAGGAGGGTGTGTACTCGATATTATAGAACTAACCCAATCCAGGAGCACGTGGAAAATTGCTGCAAAGAAGGCCACCAACTTTGCCTATCAATCCTCTGAGCACCTGCCCATCCAAGAGATGAGATCTATTTCCTCTCCCCTTGATTCTGAACTGGACCTTATAATTTTCTTTGATAAGTAGCATTTGGGAGAAGGGATACCATGTGAATTTCAAGCATAGTCATTAAAATGCCTTGTAGCTTCTGTTTTCACCTCCTAGAAGCCAACCACAAAGAAGTCCAGCTGTAGAAATCTCAGAGCCTGCCCAGTTGTGATGCCAGACACATGAGTAAAGCCATCTTGGACCCTCACGCCTCAACCAACCTAGTCCAATGCCACATGGAGCAGAAATTAGCTTTCTTCAACCAAGCTCCATTGCAGATTCATTAGCAAATGAATGGTGGTTATTTTAAGCCACTGAGTTTTGAGAAGGTTGTTACATAGCAATGAACAACTGAAACAGAGAGTCAGAGAGGTCTTCTGGAGGAAATTCTACTTAAGCTACCAGCTGAAGAGTGAGCAGAATTCAACTCTTTGAGAAGGGGCTGGTGTTCTAGGCATATGAAGCAGCTTATTAAGACTTCAAGGGTGGAGAAGCATGGTGCCTTCAAGAACTAGAAGTAGCACAGTATGACCAAGAGGTGGAGAATGGTGAGCATGGAGGTTGAGGAGGTAGACAAGGGCCAGAGAGCTTATAAGGGCTTATAAGAAAAGAATGAACATAATATTTACTGAATATCAAGTGGATGTCTAGACCTTGTCTGACATGGTTAGCTTAACAAAAATGAAAGTAAGATTTTGGTCCCCAGAGTAAAATTCTATTCCATGGATGTTGCTAGCTATTAACATAAAGATATACGGCTGATTGCAAGCATAGTATGATGAGAAAGAGAAGATTTATTTATCTAAGAAATATCCGTTAAGTACCAGTTATCTTTATTATGGGAGAGAGAACTCACAATGCCTTCTGATAAACATAAGCCAATGTCATGTACACAAAAGCAATGTTCATTGTTCAATGTTCAATGTTCATTTCAGACATTTGCACATATCTGTAAAACCACGTACACACACCCTCTAAAATCAGGAGGGGACTGACTCATAGACAAATGTGTGTGGCTTAGGAAAGTCACTTAATTTCATTGAGCTTTATCAGTAACACCCCTCCATCAGATTATGGGAAGTCTTAAGTGAGAAAAGTGCACATAAAGTACTTAAAGAAGTACATGATGGGCACTCATAAATCATAGCAAATTAAAAGAAAAAATACTGTATGGATACAGTACAGAGCAAAGTAAGGCATATCTCTGTACACAGCAGAAATGGAATTCAATCATTCATGACCACAGAAAAGTGCCTTCTTTATTATATTTATTAGGAAATCTACTTTTACCAGTGGAAGCAGATTCTCCTTTAAAAAATTACAGTTTTGAGTATATTTAGCAAAGGCTTCTCCCAAATCCTTTCCTGTTCTCAATGACATGATGGGTCAACAGCACATCATTGGAGCCTGTTTGATACAGTGATGTTCATATGTACAACAAGAAACTGACTGGTGGTGCTTACTGTATGCCAGACCTAAAGTCACTTAACTTTTCCAGCAATCTCCAGTGACAGCCATTAATTTCTCCATTTTAAAAAATGAGCAAAACAAGGGATGGGAAGGTTACTGAGTTCCTTGCCTCTGGGTCCCACAACAAGAAAGTGCCTCAGAATTCAAATGCAGGTGCACCTGACCCCGACGCCTGTACTCTTTTCCCTAGGCCAAGCCACTTCCTTTTAATACTTATGTTCAGATGTGCTGTCATTTCTGAAGGAAGTCATCCTTATTTAAAATTATGGGATCTCACAAAGGGCCTACAGTCCTTAAGGACCACCACAAGTATACAAAGCAACAAATATATCAAAGCATGGTGGGTGGATCATTCCTTGGGTGAAGTAGCACAATGAGCCAATATAGTCAGCTTGCTGGAGACTGTGTGTAGAGGATGCCAAGAGCCAGACGACCTCTGAGCAAGATGATTTGCAGCTGGGGAGCGCACGCTCAGCCAATTCGTCCGCAGGTGCTCCTTGTGGAGAGAGAACCCAAGCCCATGGCGAGCCTTGGGCACGTAGTCATTGTCTAATACTCCCTTCACCTGTCTTGTGCTGTCTCAATAAAAGGCTACTGCGGAAGTTGTTCGGGGCTCCCCTGCAATCAATGTTAGACCACCTCCTACAAGCTTGTTCTTCTAGTCTGCGTCTTGCCTGGTTCCTTTCTGCAGCAATCGAGACCAGGGCCATAGGGACTGTGGCAACTGTGCTCACGAAAAAGCAAAGAAGGAATCTTCTGGCAGCTACCATTAACTCATCTGCTTGTTTTAAAATTTACTCATGTATTTAAAGCTTGTCAAATTGCTCAAGAGTCAATAGACATTATCTCCAAGGATTGCTTTAACTCTAGTTTTCTATTATGCTACAAGTTCTGCCATATTGGATTGCTAGAACTGTTCCTTGCAAAAGTGGAAATGTTTATAAGCTGATCTCTGATTCCTCTAATCTTGGGTACAGGCTCATTCATTTCTAAGGATGGTTGTTTTCTAAGACAGTTCAGGCAGAAGGACTTCTTCCAAGGAAAGAGCAAAATGTTTATTAAACTTGGTTAAGTGTCAGAAATTAGGCTAAGACTTTCTCCTTAAATTATCCAGCTTAAATATGGCAACCCAGACCATCAAGGCTAAATGTGGCCTGAAAGCAATATAAGACAAATTCCATCCCCATCATTGGTACCTGTTTGTTGTGGATAGCAGTGGTTGAGGTGGGTACGTATCCAGTCATTCATACAGAAAACACTTGATTGTCTTCAGCTGTGATGTGTAGGACAAAAATTAGGATATTGCTCTGGGAGAATTACAGAAAGGGACTGAGTAAAAAGTAAAGTGGACATTTCAGTGCTGTGGTCAGCAAACCCCAGAAAATAAGGGGATATCCAGCTGTCACAGGGATTGGGAGATGAATGGGCTTTTATGGAACACCATCAAGGTGGGTAGAGCCAAGAAGAAGGACAGCAACACGCTGTACAAGAAGCAAACAGAGATGTGACAAAAGTTAAGAGGCATGATACTGACAGGTCTTCCTAACATAGCCTCACAAACATCAGTCCACATCTTTGATATGAATGGAAAATGATGGTCTCAACAGTTTCCTTTCTGAATACCCTGGGCAAAACTAAAATCATATCGTCTGCAATGCAAGGGTTAGTCATACATAATTTAGTCCTGAAATTAATCCTGGAGTAAAAAAGCTAAAGGAAAATGAAACAAAAAGAAAGCCAAGGGGCTAAGGAGACGCCAGTTGCGTGAAGCAGTCAACAGAGGGCGCCGGGGGGCTGCAAACCCCTTTGCTTTAGGCGGGGAGCGGGGCTTGTGAGCAGAGCGCCCGGCTTCCTGCCAGCTGAGTCCCTGCGTCAGTCATAAGCTAATCAGATGTGAACCCACGCCGCACACAATCCTACTAACGCGGCCCGGGAAATATGAGCACGGCCCAAGTGACGCGTGTGCTGCTGACGACACGGTGATCTTTAGATGCTGTGAGGACACTGGCGCAGCTCCAGGGCAGAGCCAACCTTTAAAGCTACCTTCAATCCATGAGGAACTGTGCCTCTGAGAACCAAAGGACAGACCGCTTGCGAGGGCAAAGGACATTTGTCTCATTTATATGAGACATCTCCAGAACATTGATTCATCTCCAGAATCAATATTTTCTCTAACAAAGTAAATGCTTGTGTCCATGAATGGAAAGAAAAATAAGCTGGAAATGTCCCCACTGTGGTGACTGACAAAACTAGGACCTTAAATCAGCCTAAAACCAACTCTAGGGCTATAGATTCTGGGCTGAGGAGGGACAAGCTGCTCTTCCCTGGTGGGGAGTCCATGTGCAGCACAGAGAGGGGTAGGTTCCAAGAGGGCAGGAACCAACGTGCTTGATTTCACTCATCATTTTATTTTATTTTATTTTATTTATTTATTTATTTATTTGCAGTTTTTGGCTGGGGCTGGGTTTGAATCCCGCACCTTTGGCATATGGGGCTGGCGCACTACTCCGTTGAGCCACAGGCGCCACCAATCACTCATCATTTTATATGCTTAGCCTCTGGCAAAGTGCCCAGCACTTAGGAGGTGCTCAATACTGTTGACTGAATGAATGATCTGACCTCTTCTTGGCCATAAGTTCCTCAATAACGACTGTACCATTCTCATCACCATATTCTCAGTGTCCAAAAAATAATAGGAGCTCGCCTATTAAGTATTAAATATTTTTTGTAAATGAGACTCTATACCTTAGTTTATTTATCTATAAAAAGGGTAGCATAATATTTATTCAGGGTTAACTGTTATGAAGAATAAATAAAATAAAGTATTTAAAGTTCCTGGCACATGAGAAGTGCTGAATAAATAGATGGTAATTGTGTTCTTTCTTAGTAAACATTGCCACTGCCCTCCGTTACCTTACTCCAGGTAATCCTCAAATGTGACTTTGGGACTTCACATCATGGACTTCTCCAAGGACTTCATAGTGGTTGTTTATGCTCAGCCCATTCTCTCTTGCACACCATTTAAACACCCTAAGTTTGTACTCAGAGCTATTCAAGGAGTGTCCTGATGGAGGAGCCCTGATCAGAGCTAATTAACCACTTCAGCATGAGGTGAGAGATTGACTCCTAGCAACAGGAGAGATGGCACCTCAGTGCTGAACCATTAGGAAGGCAACTGGCCCTGTGGCCTGTTTCTAACCATCTTTGTACACCGGGGTGGAGCCACTGCAGCAGCTGAAGTTTATCCTTCTGAAAAGAGCCACAGACCCAATGCCCCAATTCAGCTAATCCTGGTCATAATTTCCTTGAAGTATACTTTGGGAAAGATACAACTGGGAGTTTCTAACTCAGGATTGGAGAGTCAAAACTCAAATCTCCAGAAGATAAATGATTCCAGAAGCTCCATGGGACTTCAAAATGTCAAGACCATCTAGAAATTCTCCACAACTCTAGCACTTTGTAAGTGAAGACAATTTTCTTTCCAGATTGCTTAATGGCAGTGTGCCTGGAGAATTCTTGAAGAGCCACTCAGTCCTGTGTCTCAGTTTAGATGAGGAAACCAACAAAACCCAGCAGCATGACCACTTGATGATACTTCATCTTTCTGGATGGGAATGAATTAGAAGTATCTTTAAGGGAACAGGCAATAATGATATTTTGTACTTGTGTAGTGCTTTTGCATTTCTTACCAATTTTATATTTTTTATATTGCCTGCTTTTATCTTTAAAACAACTCTGTAAATTAGGCAATCACATAGTTTTAGTCCCATTTTACAGATGGAAAAACTGATATTTGGAAGCTCTGGTTTATTATCCAAACTTTCACTTATTTGGAGGCAGACCTGAAGTTAGTTTCCATCTGCAGTGATTCTGAGTGGGCCATCCAGCCCTCCAGCTTACAGCTGAATCTGGACTAAATGGAAGAAGTTGAAAAAAAAGTATGATACTAGACTCCTGTAACAGAAACAGATTTTTTCATGGTTCAGATCTTCCTAACTTATTTGAATAATGCCTCTTCCAAATTTTTTTTTTTTGAAAAAGAAGACAAAGTGTTTATTGGGTAGTTCTATGATTATGGCACTTTCTTTTATCACTTTTTAAAAATAATTTTATTGAATCATAATTCCGTACATTGGTGCAATCATAGGACACGATTCATATACATTCAGAAATGTTTTGATCGTACTGTTACAGATAGCCTTCATGGCATTTTCTTGATCACTATATAAAGACACTGATACTCTACATTTAATAAGTTTCACCAGTACCCTGCTAAGATGCACCGTAGGTGTGATCCCACTAATTGCCCTCCCTCCACCCATACTCCC
>CAUYON010028930.1:0-38504 GCA_963573935.1 Arctocebus calabarensis | reverse complement strand
AGGAGTGTCGTGGCATCACAGCTCACAGCAACCTCCAACTCCTGGGCTCAAGCAAGTCTCCTGCCTCTGCCTCCCAAGTAGCTGGGACTACAGGCACCCGCCACAACGCCCGGCTATTTTTGTTTGGGTTGCAGCCATCATTGTTGGTTGGCGGGCCCAGGCTGGATTTGAACCCGCCAGCTCAGGTTTACATGGCTGGCGCCTTAGCCCGCTGAGCCACAGGCGCCGAGCCAAAGAAAGTATTTTCATATTGAAACAAAGTTACATCAGATGTTAGTTATTAGACTAACCAGTAAAGCACATTTAACACTCACTCTGTAGCCGTGGTGGGAGGTGGTGCTTTGTGATGTGCAAAGTGTGTATGTGCATGTGTGACAAGTTTATAAAGTACCCAATTCAGTTAAAATAACAAAGTAATGAATGATAAGGAGTAATGTAAAGATGATAACAACATCTTCTTTTAGAAACATCCTGAGTGAGCCAGGCAAATATTTATGGATGGTTTAGCTGGTTAACCTTTAATGTGGTGGAGAAACAAGTCTGACCCTGAGTGGGTAGTATGGGCTTGGCATATTTACATTTGTTATCCCAATTCAATCGTCATTTAATTGCAAAAAGTCGCTATGAAGGAGGTAGAGTGGAGTTATATCATATGTAGGGTTAGATTCTGAAGTCATTGAATAAAGTGAATATTATACAGACCCCAAATTTGCTTTGAAATTCTCCTGAATTACATATAAAAATATACATAGTCTTATTATTATAAGGCTGAAGAGTGATGAATGATGTACGTAGTAATACTATATATTATAGAGTTCATATGGAATATGTAATTTTAGAGATGAATTTCATGGGCTTATTTGTAGGGGGTCATATATAAAATAAATATTGAAAACTTTTAAGCTAAATACATAGTCTGATGCTATATATTTGAATTTGCTCAAGTTTATGCTCTACTGTATTATTATCCCAAATTTACCAACAAGGAAATCAAATTCGGAAAAGTTAAGTAACCTATTGAAGGAGACACAGCTGTTAAGTAGCAGAACTGGAGTTTAAATCCACCTTTCTCTGACTCCAGAGCCTTTTCTGACTTCCCAAGTATTATCTGACTTCTAAATCATTGTCCATCAAATGACATTTAGGGAATTATTTATAAGTTAGGATTTGCCAGTATTTACATGTAATATGAATGAGCACATGGCTATATGACTAGTACATGTATGCCAGAAATTCACAAACCTGGAACGTAAGCATTGAATGAGCCGGCTCGGCGCCTATAGTTCAGTGGTTAGGGCACCAGCCACATACACTGAGACTGGCAGGTTTGAACCTGGCCGGGACAGGCCAAAGAAAAATGACAACTACAATAAAAAAATAGCAGGTGCCTATAGTCCCAGCTACTTGGGAGGCTGAGGCAGGAGAATCGCTTAAGCCCAAGAGTATGAGGTTGCTGTGAGCTGTGATGCCACGCACTCTACTGAGGGTGACAGAGTGAGACTCTGTCGCAAGAAAATTAAAAAAAATAGAATTTAATGAACCAATCCAAATGGACAAAATAAGAAATCTGGATGAATACTAGAATGCTAGTCAATCAGTTTTCTCTTAGCAAGCGCTCAGCGTGTATTGCCGATACCCATCACGTTACTATGTGTGTTAATAGCTTTCATTGGATACATAAAGCTCCTGAGGCTGCAAGATGGACACGGTACAGTCACAGAAGGCACTGGCCCCGTGAGGTATAAATTTTTTAAGTGTCATTTACTTAAAATTCCAACATCTCAGATGCACACATTGTCTGTCCACCCATCCGTCCACCGTCCATCTCCCCGGTAGAAGCTGTATCACGTGGCCCACAACATAGTCAGTGTTTTGTATATCCAAAATTAAAAATACACACTTTCATAATTTGAGAATCTGTACTAGTTTCCAAGTGTTAGAAATTGTTCTTATTGAGTAAAAAGCCAGAGCTATAGAACTTTCATGATACATTATTTTGCATTATAGGTCTGTTACAAATTGCTATCTTTTCTTTAGCAAACCTCACCTGAACTATTAATCTATGAGCTTGGTTTTTTAACTGGTACATTTCTTCAAATAAGTACAATGACATTTGTTTCGAAATAGAGATAAGCCAGAGTTTTCATGAATTAGGGAGGAACTCTACCCTGGTGTCAATAATTGATGAGGTTTTGCTTTATATTTTATTTATAACCAACAAAGGCCAAAGCCTTGGCCTTCTCATTTGGTCACAAAGTACACTGACCGAGAGTCAGAAATTTCAGGATTCAGCACCACTTGTAGCCCCTCAGGGGTCTTGTGAATCACATGGATGCTGGAAGTGAAGCCATCATTGTTACCTGTGGTGTTGAGGCCAAAGAGAAGAGGGCAGGACACAGCAAAGGCCAGCACCCAGACGGCTGTGATCATGAGGGCCACACGCTGGCAGGAGCTCCGCCCCGTGCCATGCTGGTAGTGAACTGGCATGACCACTGCAGTGTACCTATAGAAGGAAGGGGAAAGAGGATGGCACGATGAGATGGGCATGGGGAACTGTTTAAGATACACATTGAAAGAAGCTGCTAAGAGAAATAATCAGGTTGACACATGTGACTGGAGAAAAATACAGTAGAACCTCCACAGTTGATCACCTCCCTACTTTGACCTCCTTGAGTTGAACTAATTTTCACAGACCGGACATGCCACACACCTACATATCAGTACAGCGGCCTAGTTCCTTATGGTGACCACCTCCTTATGTTGACCAGTTTGTCAAAGTCCTTTGGGTGGTTCCACTGTAATTTAGTTGGAGAAAGTTAAGAAAGAAAAGGGTGTTTGAGGGAAAATAGCAGAAAGGTTTAGAAAAGACGATGAAGTCATTGAGGAACATGAACAGAGAAAGAGAAGAATAAAAAAGTTAATATAGCAAGATTGGGTTGCTGGGGAATTCTTTACCAGTTTGGCTTGACTGCCTGGCACAGCGGTGTTGCAGACCTATCCCCTCCAGTCACAAGACTCTGGGTGCTGGTTGGTGAGCCTTGACTTTCTCCTGAAGTTTTTCAGACAATGGTAGAACTGTGCCCAAAGTGGATGTTTCCTCCCTGCTCGTATCCTTATATACATTCTAACCCTCATAGCACCAGCTCCCGCAAGTAGTAGAGGCATCAGCAATAGGGATGATTAATGTCCAATGGAGGCTTATTTTAAAATCCAGTTTTCATGATTTTTACCTGGTCAAAGCTAAGGGTCTCACTCTTGTTGAACATTGTTGTACTTTCTGTGGGAACTCATACATATGTCCACCTCCTTGTGGGACTTGACCTGGACAATTGTTCCATAGTCATCTCAAACTCAAGATATCCAAAACAGATCTTCCCAGCTCCCCATACTAATTGTTCTACTTGTTCCACTTTCTGCCTTTTTTTAAGACACATTGACCCAATACTCAGACCTTTTGGCTCTCCCTGGACCCTTCCATACCAGTTGTTCACTCATTCATTTAACTTTTCATTCAATATTTATTGAGTCTCTCTCTCTCTCTGTATAGACATGTGCAAAAGGGGCATTGTCTCTGTCCTCATTGAGCTTAGAGTTGAGAGAGTGGATGAATAATAAAAAATAAAAAAACAGGGCGGTGCCTATGGCTCAAAGGGGTAGGGTGCCGGCCCCATATGCTGGAGGTGGTGGGTTCAGGCCCAGCCTGGACCAAAAACGCAAAAAATTAAAAAAAGTAAAAAAATGTTAGCATAAAACGAAGAGTGCCATGGAAGAAAGAAGCTGGCTGATGCCTTAGAGAACAAAAGAAGAGGTAAAGAGGGAGCAAAGTAGCACAGAATGGGCAGGGAGCTGGGTGGATGAGAGGGGGCCAACTATGAGGCGAGGAGGGGGAGGAACATTCCAGGCAGAAAGACGGCAGGTCCTGGAAATTTACCCACTGTCCAGTGGTTCTCAACTTTCCTAATGCCTCCTAATGCCCAATCCTTTAATACAGTTCCTTATGTTGTAAGGAACCTCCAACCATAAAATTATTGTCATTGCTACTTCATAACTATAATTTTGCTACTGTTATGAATCATAATGTAAATATCTGATATGCAGGATGTATTTTCATTGTTACAAAGGAGTCGCCACTCACAGGTTGAGACCACTGCTATGCTGTCTTGGGCACGTACCTACCCGTGCCTTTCCTATGACCTGGTTTCTATGATGGCTGCAGCTCCTGGCTGGTCTCTAGCCTCCAGGTTCCAAAAATAAATTTTATTGTATTTCCCCACCTCCCCAGCTGAAAGTTGTCTAGGATAGGCAGAATTCTAAGATTTCTGCCCTTATAAAGAGAAGACTTCAGTCCTACAACTACAAGGAACTGAACTCTAACAACCACCTGAGTTTGGAAGAGGACCTCGGGCTCCGGGTGAGAACACAGTACAGCCTACACCTTGATTCTAGCCTTGTGAGCCCCTGAGCAGAGAATCTACCTTCACTGCGCATAGAGTTCTGACTTCCAGAAACTGCGAGATAAAACATTAGGTATAGTTCAAAGCCTCTGAATGTGCAGTAATTAGGCCAAACTTAATCTTCCTTACTAACCTGACCTACCATTGGTCCCTGACATTTGCTCATAATTTCAGCCAAAATGGCCTGGTGATGGGCACTCGTCAAGATTCAGAGACTGGTGTCTTTGTTTAATCTGTTATGCCCTCCCCATCTCTGAGTAACTCAATCCCACCCTCCCTAATCCCAGATTAAGTCTCCAGCAACCTTCTTAGTTCTTTCCATACTATAGGGACCTCTGATTCTGAATGTAAAACATTTCTGCTAGGATCAATGACAGTGCCCTCCTGCACACGGCTGTCTTGCCTCATTACTGAAATTGCCTCGTGGCTGGAGAGAGATGCTCCCCCATATGATTGGCTCGATGGCTATCTTCTTATAGCCAATGCATCGAGCTCCATACACAGGCTAAGTAGTAAGAAGCTGTTGACAGTTGCCTCATGGGTCATGAAGGCCTCCTTCCCTATAAGAGGAGAGTGTTCATAGTAGACAGACTCAGGGGATCTAAGGTACACAGCTGGATCTATTAATGGCTCAACACTTTTTTGTCTTCTCACTTCCAGTGAACCTAAAGGCCAGATTAGAGCAGGGGCCTCCTCCACTTTTCTTATGCATCTTGAGGGTTGGGGCTGAGGAGAGAAAGGACAGATGCAGGGCTAGAGAGTATGGGGCACTGCTCCCTGACGTTCTTCCTGGGTGTGTCTGGCTCCCGTGTGCCAGCACTGCCCAGATCTGCCTCTCATGCTTCTGGCTTTAGAGTGTTAACATTTGTATTCCCAAAAGAGCAGCTTAAAGTCAACTGTGAGTCCTGAGATAACTGAACTCTGCAGGACTTTGCCTTGACACCGTGATGTGTGACTAAAGGTAGCTTCTTTTTTAAGAGAGAGACATAGAAGTCCTTATTTAATAATGTCAAGTAACCCAAAGGGAGGCTCTGACAACCCCACTCCCCCATCTGAGGCACATACATTATGAGCCCCCCGTGAATCCCAGGAGCAGGGCAAGGAGCACTTGGCGTTCCTCTAGGCCTCTCACACTCCTCAGGACTCTTCTGGGCTTTGGACAAATATGCCTGCCTGAAGAGCTTTGCTGTTAGTGGTGACCCTGAGGCACCTTGGCCGAGAGGCTGATCTCTGAGTCCTGCTGCTACTGCAGTTAGTTGAGGGTGAGAACAGAAAAGCTGCTACCCACTTCCCCTTGCCCAGGCCTGCAGGTGGGACTCAATCTTCCATTTAACATCCTTTGATGTAAAAGAACCTGACTATCTTGTGCATTCACTGGTGTGCTAGTAAATGGCTAACAAGTGGCCCTCCAGGTGAAAAAAATCATAATTTGTAACATTCACCAGTTTCCGTGGTGTAATTACTCCATTGATGCCCATTTTAAGCTACTACCAAAGCTTTAAAAACTGGCTCAAAAAATTCCTAAAATTTTGCCAATCAGATCTCGCTAGACCCATTCGAAGCTGGCTTTAGTACCCCACTGAGACTTGCGTACTTTCCCAAATATGCTTTAATGTTCAGCAACTCCTTGGAGGCTCTGTTAATTCAATGAGTTTGTGAATGCAGGGAACCCCAGCTCCATTTCATCAAGGAGGAATCAGAGACACAGGGAGGTTAACAGTGAACAATGTCTCACAGCAGGTTGGTGTAAGCTGGGTCACCCACCTCTGAGGTGGTGGGCTCTCCAGAGTGCCCCTCTCCTTCTTAAGGGCATGGACAAGTTTCTGAGGCCTTGCAGCGACAAAGGCTTCCTCAGGAGTTGGCTCAGAAAGGGTGGTTAGTATGTGGAGGGTACTGTGGGTGCCCTAAACTGAGTTTTCCCAGTTAGCTTGATTCTGTTAATTGGGAGGGGTGAGAGTATAAGATTCAGTTTTGGTGGCCTGTAATCCTAGCACTCTAGGAGGCTGAAGCGAGTGGATTGCCTGAGCAGGAGTTCAAGACCAGCCTGAGCAAGAGAGACCCATCTCTACTAAAAATAGAAAGACAAGCGGGGCATAGTGGCAGGTGCCTGTAGTCCCAGCTACTTAGGAGGCTGAGGCAGGAGGATTTCTTGAGCCCAATAGTTTGAGTTTGCTGTGAGCTATGATGCTATAGCACTCTACCCAAGGCGACAGAGTGAGGATTTGTCTCAAAGAAAAAAAAATCCAGCTTTTCGGGCCTTGTCCCTGGAGATTTTGATTAAGTACTTTTGAAGTGGAACCAGAAATAGGCAGTAAGTGAATAGCATGATTCGACAGGTTTGAGAAAGTCTTCATCAGGGGAAATTTCCTGTGGCAAAGATTTTTGTTAACCTAGGCAAGGAGTAAGAGTCAAGACCACAATTTATCACTGTTATGTTTTTTTTTTTTCTTATTCTGTTTAAAACACTCTTTAACCGTTAGAATAAAAAAGGACCCCTGCTTGCCTTGGGTGACTGAGACATCGAGGCTGTTCCGGAATCAGCCATCGGAGGGCACCATAATGCAGCGAGAACTCCGCCAGCTCCTCCGGGGTGAGAAGTTCATTGCTCAACCGGGGGCTCTCCAGGCTCGGTGGGGCGGGGAAGAGGGGAAGCCGGGCCTCTGGGGTTCCCGCGGCTCTGCAGGGATCCTGAATTCCTACTTGCAGGACGGCTTAGCCTCCAGTTTCCTCTCCCCCACCGCAGTGACCCACCGCAGGCGAGGGCTGCGCCAGAGCACCCAGAGGGCGGCCAGGCCCGCCTTGGACCCAGAGGGAGGCTTGGTCCTGGCGCCTCTGGGTTACTCCAGGGCCAGCCACACGCTGTACGCGCGGTCCTGCAGTTCCTGGTCCAGGACCCGCCCTCTTCTCCACGGTGGCTGTTTGAGCTCCTAGCTCCCTGGGCCCTAACCGATCACTGGCTTTGTGCATAGTGGGTAAGCCCGTGGGCTTCAGAAGCAGACCCAGAAGAGTCTGAATCTCAGCTCTGCTTCTTAAATGTGCGGCCAGTGGTTTATCTTCTGAGACTCAATTTTCTCACCTATATAATGGGGATAATAGCCCTCTCTGCCAGAGCTATTATAAATATTGAATGAGATTATCTCTGTAAAGTTGTTTTGTTTTGTTTCTTTAGCACAAGGCCTAGTACATATTACCTTTGTATACTCTCCAATGACAGTATTACTATTGTTATTATGTTAGCTCAAGGGATCGGTGATTGTTCATATCAGTGAGTTTACCGTTGTCTTTCTTGTACTCCTGAATATTAGGGAACATTCCATTGTAAAATTTCTCTAGGGAATAAACGTGTAGCACTTTCTATGTGCCAAACACTGTTTGAAGTGATTTAAAAATATTAATTTATTTAATCCCGCAACAACCCTTTGAGGTAGTTGCTATTATCAATGGAGGCCCTGAGGGGTTAATTTACTTGCCAAAGTTACATTGCTATTAAACTGTAGAGCGTGGAGTTTTAGCCAGGCAGTGTGACTCCAAAGCTAGGGGAGCCAGAATATGGCTTGCAGCTCAGCATCTCTGAGTAATACAGCCTGCTGTGTGAGAAAGAGGCTAACTGAATTCTTAGTCTTGCACTAGCTGTGTGATCTGGGAAGCTTACCTGCACAGTCTGGCCTCAGAACGTTTACTTGTAATATGGGGATAAGATACCTACCTTGATGTGTTGTTGTGAGGACCATAATGACTGAAAAGCTCTTAGTGCCTGGCACATAGTACAGGCTAAATAAATGGTAGCTATTTTTATTGTTGTTGTTGCTTCTAGACTCATGCAAGTTCATGGGCAATGAACACTTAGGAAATGTGCCTCTTTTAGTCCAAGGCAATTGCACCTATAGAAGTGCCCATCCTCACCTCTACTAATGGAAGAGCCTCTTGTTGCATTAGACAGAGGACCCGTGGGAAGTCTAGAGTCTCAGTTTTCAGTCCCAAGCCTGTGCTAAGAGGCTGCAGGACCCCGTGTGAGCATTTCACATTTCTGCTCAAGTGAGTTAACTTTGACGCTGCTTCTGACTCCCACGTCTGCTCTATGAATACTGGAGCCTGCATAGCTGCTCACTCTACTGAAGGTCTCAGTACCCTGCAGAATTTCACCTATGAGCCCAGTGGACTGGGAGGTGTGTGTGTGTGGACTGATGAGGGTGCCTCTTTGGGAAGCTAGCGGTGGGGAGGAAAGAGGCCCGCCTGGGCGGGAGGGCCTGACTCTGCTCCCGGCCTGGGTTTAATGAGCCCCAGAGCTCTGTGAGGGCTGCTTTTCACCACCTTTTATTTGGTCAGACAGGGGGCTCAATAAATCTTTAGTTCTGTGGACTCCCCTCGTGGAGTTGTTGAAGGAGAAAGCTTTTTGCAAATGACTAGAAAGCCCTTTACAAATATAAAGTACTTATTTAGATGCAAACTAAAAATCCAAGGTGCCTGTGACTCATCTGGTACCTATTGTGCTCGCTGCACAGACGCAGAGGCTTGCCTGTGTGATGGGTGCCATTTGAGAGCCACTTAAAGAACTCCCTGGTGAATGAATTTGGCTGCATTATTCCCGGGCTCCTCTCGGAGGACTCTAATTCTCAACACTTGGTCTTGTCCTCCTCTTCTGACACATTCTCAGCCCTCTCCCTGAGTTGGTTCTGACCCCCGTGCAGGATGTTGTGGAGGGGGCTGGCCGCCTGGGGAGGCAAGGAGCCAAGAGGGTAGGGGCTTGTGCTCAGAGCACTTCCCACTCTGCTTTTTAAAAAAGAAAAGGCAGCATTAATCCAAGCATCCAGAGCTATGCCTAAGAATCTAATGACAATAGCGTGTTACTTGCTTTCAAAAACCCTTTTATCATTTCCTTTTCTTTCCTATCTCTTTCCACCCTGTTATTACAGATCAGGGGCTTCATGACTAAAAAATACTGAATCCATTTGGTTAAGTTTGTCAGACTGGTGACTGGCATTGTGTGAAGACCAAAGGCCTGCCTGAATGATTGCATTTTTAATGAATTGACCAGCTATTTGTCATCCGATGAACAGCATTTAATGCTGTATATGGCAAACTGCTGTGAAGGATAATGGAGACAGCTTTTCCACAGCCTATTTTCATGCTAGAGGAGGAGGCTCCATTTCGAGGCTTGGTGATGATGGATTGGGCCATATAGAAATACGTGCCAAGAAGGGAGGCGCCTTCCCCATTGGGATCTAAGGTGTGACTGCTCCCTTCAGGTTTTAGGCAGGTGAATGCTGTACATTTCTGTATGGGACAGGGCCAATTCAAGATTTATTGAATTTGTTGGTTGTGTTTTAATTGGTGAAAATAGAAATGGGTGTTAAGCATGGCTGCTGCCAACAAAATGATGCTCTTGGGCAAATTAGAGAAAGGTGCCCTCTCCTGGCTGGCAATTTGCAAAACTCCTTTGGCCAACTCAAGGCTTGATGAAGGAATTACTGGCTAAATTTCTTTCCCACATCAGTTTTCAGGGCACAACTGGTGCAACCTGGCTCACAGCCCCATGTGTGTGATTGTGTGTGGGTGGAGTGTATAGGCATGGCCTTGGGAGGGTAGAGAGGAGGGTCAGGAATTAGGAGGACAGGCAGGGGGCTGTCCCAGTCTCTCTCTGAGATGTGAAAGCACATGTCATGAAAATAAGATGGAGTCGGGCAGGCTTGAGCAGACATGACACAGTTGGTCTTGTTGGTTTAGGTCCTACATGACCTTCACCCCAAGTCTCCCAGTCTCACTGTTTTATAAATTTAGTTCCCATCCTAAAGATGCCTATCTTGAGTTTAGGTGGATTGATTTAGGGGATGTAACTTTTGAATTGGAATGTTGTAATAGGTCACTGAGTTATACTGATCATTATTTGAAATAGGGATTGGTGTGGTCTTTGCTTTGAACTTCTATGTATAAAATTGTAATTTTGGAAACAGAAGAACAGAACAGTCTTGGAGAGGCTACTCTCACTGTTCTCCAAGATCTAGGCCTTCCAACAAAGTTTGGTGGTCCTAGCCCCATCTCTGCATATTGGCTGACAGGGACGGGTGGCTGGACCCTCTTGGTCTGGTAACAAATGCTCTTTCTACAGTTCTTCCCTTCCTCTCATTCTCTGATGTCCTTTCTAAAAGTGCCTGTTTGTGGTATGAGCCTGGGCTACCTTAGACAGAGAGCATGGTTCAGTTTCATACTCTCTACTCCAGGCCCAGTCATGGGCACAGCAGGGGATTCCCAGGTGCTGAGGAGCTAGGTCTAGTCTGAGGGTTTGGGGTGGTGGAGCCAAGGAGAAAGCACACCAGCTGCCCTCAGCCCAGTACTTCTGTAAATAACACAGTCCCCAAAACGTGTGCAAAATGTCCAGATATTAGACACAGAGTACTTAGACGTCAGAGTGAAAAGTATTATAAAATTCCTATCTTTTCACTTTTTAACAGCTTTATTGAAATATAATTTATACACCACATGGTCCACCCATTTAAAGCATATAATTCAATGTTTTTTTTTATGTATTTACAGAATTATGCAACCATACCCCTCTATTTTTAAACATACTCTTTACTAGTATTATTTGCAGCATTATGGATATGTTCTTTAATTTTTTCTCTCAGTTAGATAACCAACCACATGATGTCAAAAAAAAGCAAACAAACATCTGATCAACTAGGTGGTTGGCAGGATCTCCATAGGAAAGGGTTTTTATGTTCATACCTTGGTTCTTTTGGCTCCAAATTCCCATTTCAGCACATGAAGGAAAAGTCAAGGCTATTGAACTTCAAGTTCATCTAGAGAACATGATGCTGGGCAGTGTGAGGAGAGTGTGCACTAGGCCTTGGAGCCCAAGAACAACGTAGGGCAACCCAGAAAGGAATAAAATTGGAAAGGGAGGTTGAGGCCCTCGGGTGGAAAACTTGGAATGCCAGGTTGTGGAGGTAATTTGAACATTTATTCCACAGGCCAAGGAGACGCTAAGGGGTCATGAGTAGGGTGGTGGACATTAGGGCTTTCCTTGTAGGGGCATAATTCTGATAGTGGTACGAAGGATCAGCGAGAGGGCAGGGGCAGAATTTCAGGTGCGAGGTCATGGAAGCCTGAAATAAGCAGGGGGCAGCCAGAGAGGAAAAGTAGGGGCAAATTTGAAGAAATTGAAAAAGTAGAGGCTATAAATATTGACTGCTTGGGTGTGGAAGATTAGGAAGACAGCTGAGTCAAACAAGACCCAGGATTCCAGGAGAAAGATGGTATCAATAAGAGATCATCAAGTCAAGAAGGTTTGGTGCTTTAGGGGTCTGCTTCTTAACGTTTAGCCTGTAGAAGCCAGTGGGATACTCAGGCAGTAATGTGATAAGGGGAGAAGGCAGAGGTGGACATTTGGGGAGCTTAGCAGAAAGCTAAAGATGATCAACTTGGAATCAAACAGACTCATATTCAAATGCTAGCATGACCCCGTATTTGCTGCGTGACTTCAGCAAATGCCTTAATTATCCAAAGAAGCTGGAAATGTGATAATAATAGTAGATAATAATACGTAGTGGTACCTAAGAATTGTGAAGATGAAATGAGTTAATGCATGTCAAAGTCCAGCACAATACAGTAAATTCTCAATAAATGACAGATCTTATCTGGTGTCACCTGTTGGAAGTATGGAGTGAACTGATGATATTAGTGGGAGAAAGCAAAGAGGTGAAAGGTGAGCAAGAAGGGATAGGACTCAGAGATAGAAGGTTGGAGGCTCTTGACTGGTGCCAAAGGCCGCAGGCTTGGAACCCTCCTGGGCCTGGTGGTGTCCTATAGGAGCAGTGGCAAATCTAAGGCTCATGCAGGGTGAGGGGAAATAGCAGAGGAAGACAAAAGGAGAGGAGAAGTGAGGAACACAGGGACCTCTGTGAAGTCAGGTACCCTTATGGATAGCAAGTGATATTACTCAAGTAGAACACAGAGTGGAGTCTAAAACCAAGAAATCCAGAAATTCCAGCTAAAAAAAAAGCAATTAAAGAAAACCTATCATTCTCTGCTTGCTTTCCTTAAATTCCCTGAGAGAAATATATAGATCATAGCCATGCTTTTATAGTTGCATTTCTCCCCCACTCTTCTCCTCTCTCCCTCCCAGCAAAATGCATTTTTGCCTGCCCCTCTCTCTTTTCCTCTTTCTCTCTCTCACCTCCCCTCCATCCCTCCCTTTGACAAAAAACAAAAACAAAAAAAATAAGAGAATATTATATCAACCTTTTTCTCCTTCTCCCCCTCTTCCTTGCCTTCCTGTGAGGAATCATAAAACCCCCAAAGGATAGTGGAAAAGGAAGACCTGAATGGCTGGAGGAGATGAAAAGCCAGGAAAGCGTATAAGATAATTATTTCTCTCCCGTCACAGAGGTTTCTTCTTACCTGCTCCCCATAATTTATAAAGAAAAAGAAAATATCCCAGTGTCAAGTTCTACTTGATCCCAGTGGCCTCAAATGCAAAGCCTATGCCTCCCCCCCGCCCCCCAGCTTTTGGGCCACCTCCCTAAGCCTGGACGGGGAATCCCAACACTACCTGTCAATGCTGATGGCACAGAGGTTTAGGATGCTGGCCGTACACATCATGACATCCAGAGTGACAAAAACATCACAGCAAACACGGCTGAAATTCCAGACTCCACCTGTCACCTAGGCATCAGAAACAAGGACGTTAGTGTTTTCCGAGAGATGGAAGCACCCCCCAGTCAGCAACATTGTCTTCCCTTTGTCACCAGTAAGGATGCTGACCCCTGTCTGCTCCTTTTGGTTGGTACTTTTGTCACCTCAGGGCAGACGGACATCAAGGGAGTACTAGGCTGTCCAAGATTGTTGCCAAGGAAAGGACAAATTCACAGAATGTTAGAATGTTAGTGCTAGAAGGGATTTTCCAAATCAATTAGTCCAGGGTTTCTCAAAGTCCACAGCAGGATGCTCATTAACAATGTAGATTTCTGAATCCTTCTTGGACTCAATAAGAGTCTCCGGCTCTGTGGCCTATGAATCTTCATTTTTAATCACCCCAGACACACCCAGATCTCACACACAGCTTTGAGATCACTGATCTAGTTCAGGCTCAGGAGGCAATGGTGCCCTTGCAGTGAAGTGATATGTTCGCACATGCACAGCTGGTAGTACAAGAACTTGGGTGGCTGCCTGATGTGTATTGTGCCAGAACTGCCTCTCTAAAGCCCTCCGCCCTGTAGAGACCTCATGGTGTCCTCTGGAAATAAATTTAGAGCATGGTTTTTGTAAAATGTACCTCCAAAGCAAAAATCTACCCAGCTTTAGGTTTTAAAGCTTGGAAACATAAAACAACATCTATAAGAACCTACATAGAATAAGTCTGTGTTAATGGGACTGCCTTTGCACAACTGCCCCGATCACCAAGAGGTGGGGAAAGGGCTGAGTCCAGGGGATTGGGATGGAGCACAGATTGTAGAATTAGTGAGGGTGCTTTCAACTCATCCATCTACCATGTACATAATTATAAAAAGTCCAGAATTTAGGTAATTTATATTCTAGTACATTTCTATTTTTATTTTAAAAACTTTCACATAACTTCATTGAAGCAAGAAGATGTGTCAGGGAGATGTCATTTTCAGAATGTCTGAAAAGGGCCACTTATGGGCCTCAAGGCTTTTGTGTATTTGCCAGTTTCCTGCCTGGGGGGCTGCCATTCTTGGGAACCATGGTTCTCCAGGAGAAACCTGAGAAGCTTTGTGCCTCTGGCTATAGCTGAGTGTTTGTGATATTCCTCCTAAGCAGGGCTATTTAAGGGTAAGGAAGAGTGAAAAATAGACACAGTAGCCTCTGAAGCAACTTCTCAAAAAAAAAAAAGGAAGAAAGAAACAGTTAATGAGCAAATGACTGCATAAAAATGGTGCTGTTCCGGCTCGGCACCTGTGGCTCAACGGGCTAAGGCGCCAGCCATGTACACCTGAGCTGGCGGGTTCGAATCCAGCCCCCGGGCCTGCCAAACAATAATGACGGCTGCAACCAAAAAATGGCCGGGCGTTGTGGCGGGCGCCTGTAATCCAGCTACTTGGGAGGCGGAGGCAGGAGACTCGCTTGAGCCCAGGAATTGGAGGTTGCTGTGAGCTGCAATGCCACGGTACTCTATCCAGGGTGACAGCTTGAGGCTCTGTCTCAGAAAAAAAAAAAAAATGGTGCTGTTCCTCTCAGTTTTTTTTTTTCTTTTCTTCCTTTCCTTTCCCTTCCCTTCCCTTTTCATCTTTTTTTTTCCTTCTTTCTTTCTTTCTCCTCTCCCTTCCCTTCCTTTCTTTTCCTTTTCTTTTTTCCTTGAAGCAGAGTCTCACTCTGTTGCCCTGGGTAGAGTGCTGTGCCATCATAGCTCACAGCAACCTCAAACTCTTGGGCTCGAGTGATCCACTTGCCTCAGCCTCCCAAGTAGCTGGGACTACAGGCATGTGCCACAATTCCCAGCTATTTTTAGTGGAGATGGGGTCTCGCTCTTGCTCAGACTGGTTTCCAACTCCTGAGCTCAAGTAATCCACTCGCTTCAGTCTCCCAGAGTGGTAGGATTATAGGTGTGAGCCACTGTGCCCGGCCGTCCTCTGCGTTTTCTTATCTAAGAATCTTCTTCTAAGACCAGGTTACTATACTTTTCATTCCTGTTTTATCCCAATAAAGTAAGGTTCCAAGGAACTCTCTCTTCTTCCCTAATAACTTCTCATTGGATTTATTTCTTTTCCTGTATTCTCTTTTAACCCTTTGTTCATTTCCAGGTTCTGAAAATGAAACTCTGACTAAAGATTTTTTTTTCATTTGTTTAAAAGCAAGAATAAAAAGTTAAGGCTCGTGATAAAGTCATCGTTTTTGTTTACTTGGTTGTAGACTTCTCTCTTTTGGTTTGAGCACTTGGCTCTATATAAATAAAGGCCTAATATGAATTTATTGGAATTCTTGGCATGAGAAACTTTTTCAAAAGGGAGATGTAAAAATTCTGATCTGAGTCATAATAACACAGTGATTTAAGGGAGCCAGGAGAATAAAAAGATGGTTTTGCTTATTACATAGGACAGTTACATATTGTAAAAGCTTCTTGCACAAGTTGATTTTTGCATGCTAAATTTTATTTCAACATTGTTTGTACCATTACATTTATATTTTAAACTGGGGAGAACCCACTTTTGTGCATAATTGTGAGTGCCAGTTTGTTTATGTGCGTTGGGGGCTAGTATAGGTGAGAGAGAATAGGTGGGACAACAGCGAACTTCAGTGCTTGCTGGGTATTCATTTATTCATGCACTCATAAAGTGGCTACTGGTCAATCTACCAATTCTTAGCTCATAGAAGGAAGATATGTTATATGTGTTAAGAGGTTTTACAAAAGTACTACTATACCAAACAACTTATAATAGCAGGAAAAGCAAGGCATTTTAAAATAAAATAGAGATCATCATGAGATCCTAATATTGTTAATACAAATTTACATTTATTGAGAATTTATATGTGGCACTGACCTAACATGACCCATTCCAGCAATTTCTCTCATTTTGAAACTCCAGATTTTGCAAATGGAATTGTTTCTTACTGCATGTGCTGTTAGAGCTCTTTTGAGGACTCTTGTACCCTTACCTGATAGGAGATTAACTGACTATTACTTAACCAACACCTTTAAGAGCAGGGACATTTACGTGTTTGCTGCTCCATGCACAGCTCCTAGAGCAGGGCATGGCGTGAAGATATATTGCGGAAAGAACGAACAGTCTCTGACATAATCTGTCTCAATCACAGCTGACATTTATTGAATGCTTCCTGAATGCCTGTGTTCTGCAAAGCACTTTACATGCATGGCCGCTATTGGCGATTATTGTTCTATGACAGAGGACTATTACTATCATCCCCACGGAGAAAGAACCACAAGTTTAGAGAGAGTAAGCGCTCTGTCAAAGTTCACAGGGCTAGTAGAGGCAGACAGGGCACTGGAATGTGGTTCGTGCCACACCCTGTAACGGGGGAGTGGTTGTGGGAAGATGGAGGGAAGTGGGTGGATGGGAGAGGAAAACCAGGTGCTCCTCCCAGAGTTTTGCCTGGCAGACTGTATGCACTCCTTTTTAGGGAATGTGACACCCTCCTGACTGGTCCTATCCCAGGGTGACAAAAAACAGTTCACAAGACAGTGGTGGCTACTGCCTTGGGGGGTGGGTAAAAGTATACACACTGCTGGTCTCTTTACTATCCATCCCTCTTGCTTCGCCCCTAAAGGACAAAGCCCTCAAGCCGTCCCCTGGCTTCCAGGCCCCCATTGAAGAGCCACCCCATTCTGGTTGTCTGCTTTTCCTGTCTCCAGATTCTGCCATCAACATTTCCATTCTCTCCTCGATCTCAGCTAAGTGTCAAGAAGAAAACAATCTGGTTAAAGTAATTCCCACGGAGGTGCCATCGCTTAGCCTTCCCTAGTGCTTACTCATTAAAATGAGTTTCTAATTGGTTGGACTTGTAATGACAAAATAACTTTTCTTTACTACAGTCCTCCACACCAAGTAAATCACAGTATGGGATCAATAAAGAGCATCAGAGTGTGCCAAGAACCTGCTAGTAACTCTCACACATTATCTCCTAGTAACCCAATGTAGTAAGTATGATTTCTAATTCATAGATAAAGAAATGGAGAATGAGAGAGGTTGAGTAATTCGCCTAAGGACTCATAGCTTGTAAAAGGGGTTGGAATTTCAACCCCATTCATATTAATCATTACTCCGTTCTACCTCTCAAAGGTCAGCACTTTGGAATGCCACTGCTGAGAAGTGCACAACTGAACTCCATTCTAATGTCACAGTAGGGAGAAGAGTTGGCGTTTGTCCATCCATCTACTCCTATATCCACTATTTATTGAGTGATCATTATGTGCCTGACTCTGCATGGGTGGGTGTGTTGAAATGAATTAAACCTGGTTTTGTCCCTAGGGCATCAGAATATAGAATGTTCTTGTGAGGGGGATTAATGCATGAATGGTGTGGCTGAAATGAGGGCCCAGGAGACAGAAACTAAAAAAATAGCTGTGATGTAATCTGGTAAGTGCCAACAGGGAGATAGGTACAAAGTGTTGGGAGATCATGAAAGGCAAACTGACTTTTTGAAATTAAGGCAGAAAACAAGTAAAAGAACAAGTCTGATTGATTTAAGGCTCTTCAGAGACATGCTTCTTTCTCCTACATTCTAAAGAATAAGTCACTTCAGAATTATACAGCAGCCAGGTGGTGTTACTCTCACTTGCTAATGAATATAACTAACTCCCTTTGGCAATACAGAAGGTGAGAGTAAGCAAGCCCTGTCTTCAGGTACTGAAGTTGGCTATTGATTTTCAACAGACACAGCCTAGGGCAGCATTTCCCAAATTTACTGATTATAAGGCAGCATTTCCCAAATCACCTGAGGCTCTTGTTAAACAAAATGATTCTAAGGCCTCATTCAGAATAAGTCCCTAATGTGATTCTTTTTGCCTGGGTTTGGGAAACATTGGTTTGGGAGGTGAGGGGGCAGAACTTTATCTTCAGAAATGGTTGTCCCAAAAGCAGGGATCCTTAAGAATTCTTTTTATTTTTATTTTATTTTATTTATTTATTTTTGGAGACAGAGTCTCATTATGTGGTCCTCAGTAGAGTGCCTTGGTGTCATAGCTCACAGCAACCTCCAACTTTTGGGCTGAATTGATCCTCTTACCTCAGCCTTACCCTAGAGTAGAAGGGACTACAGGTGCCCACCACAATGCTCTGCTAGGTTTTTTTTTTTTTTTTTTTAGAGGCAGGTCTCATTCTTTCTCAGGCTGGTCTCTAACTCCTCACCTTCAGCAATTCACTTGACTCAGTCTCCCAGAGTGCTAGGATTATAGACATGAGCCACCACACCTGGCCCTGCTGCATTCTTTTTTATAAAGTTATTTATTTATTTAGAGACAGGGTCTCTCTTGGTCACTCTGGCTGGAGTGCAATAGCCTCACTATAGCTTATGGCCATTGAGTCTGAACCTCAGACTCCTGGGCTCAAGTGATCCCCCTGCCTCAGCAGCCCTAAGTGCTAGGATTATAGGTATGAGCCACCATGTCCAGCCTCTTAAACATTCTTTATGCCCTGGATATTGGGGGCCTCATGGTCCCCTTCTTAAAAGAATGTTTTTAAATGCATGAAATAAATATGATAGATCTTAGAGGAGACTGTTTGCATAGAAAATAGTTATCAAGATATTTTAAATATATATCATATATAAAAATATATGTGCTACTTTAATAATTCATCAAATACTAATAATATCTAGTAGCAGGTTCAAAACTCTTCAAAATTTCACAGTAATGATGCATATAAGTGATGTTTTAGGATGTCTACAGCAACCATAATGTGATTTGAAAATATAAATACCTGTGAGTTCAACCAGTAACACTAAAGATCTCTTCTGCTGTGGGTTCATGCCTACATTCATGACAGTACTAAATTTTCCCTTAGCGAAAATAGGGAAGTAATTTTGTTTACATCCAAGTTGATGGACTCCACAGGTTATGAACTCCTGCTGTAAAGAGATGAAGTTTTAGTTGTTTGGGGGAAATACCCAAAAGGCAATGATAGAATTATTTCCCTAATTGGCCTTTGCAGCCCATTTTTGTTTGGAAATCATTTTTAGGGGGGTAAAGAGGGGTTGCTATAGGGTAATATAGGATAAATTAGGACTTTTCACTTCTCTGAATCTCAGCTTTCTCATGTGTGAAATGAGGGTTTTGTAGATTAGTGGTTCCCAAATGTAATTTTAGCAGATGGCTAGATGGCTGCTCAAGTCATCTGAGGTGGGAGTGGGGTTGGGTATGATTACAATTACTATAGACTTCTGGGCCATCTCTCTCTTCCCCCTCTGCTGTGGTATGAATGTGACCTCCAAAAAGCTTGTGTTGGAAACTTAAGCTCCAGTGAAAGTGTTGGGAGATGGGGCCTAATGAGAAGTGATTAGGCCAAGATGGCTCCTCCCTTACAAATGGATTAATGCTACTACTGTGGGAGTAAGGTCCTTATACAAAGACAAGTTTTGCCTCCCTTTTGCCTCTCTTTTCCTCTTTTGTCTTCTACCCTGAGATGATAATACACTTGGTCCTGGTCAAATGTGTGTTCTAAATCTTGGACTTCCTAGCCTCCAGGACTGTAAGAAATAAATCTTTTTAAAAATAAATTACTCAGTCTTGGGTATTCTGTTCTAGCAGCACAAAATGGTTTAACACACCCCCAATGAAGGCTGAGCTCAGAACTGCTCAAAGTTTGGGTGCACAGGAATTATAGAGAACCTCATCTAAAATGCAGACTTCATAGACCCTCCCCCAGAAAACCTCATCATCGGAATATGGCTGGGAATTTCTTGTGATTGGAGCACACTTTAGAAATGATGCAAAAATCATTTTCAAGTCCTTTCAGCTTTAACAATTTATGACTTTTATAAAAATCCAGAGTTTGGTGAAGAAATTGTGAGAATTTCCTTTTTTTTTGACCCAAAGTCTCACTTTGTCACCCTGGGTAGACTGCCATGGCATCATAGCTCACAGCAAACTCAAACTGTTGGGAGCAAGTGATTCTCTTGCCTCAGCCTCCCTAGTAGCTGAGATGCCACCACAACACCTGTATATTTTTTAGGGAAGGGGTCTTGCTCTTGCTCAGGCTGGTCTTAAACTCCTAAACTCAAGCAATCCATTCATCTGGATCCTCCCAGAGTGCTAGGATTATAGGTGTGAGTCACTATGCCTGGCTGTTACAGTAGGGAAGTATTAATTGTTATTAAGTAAATGTCATTCTTTTTAATAATCACTATCATTACAAAGCCCAAAGATTCATCCATTCCCAATATATTACTCTTCCTTCCTTTTATCACCATCTGACCTTGGTTGCTTTTCTGTGGTGCATTTCCCTGCCTAAACCCACCCTACCCTATTTTCTTGTCTACAATTCTTAACTCTTAAGTCTTTTCTCCTGTTTATACTGGAGCCCAAGTACTCTGAATTTAGTATTCCAAATCATCTCCTGGCTGCCCACACCACCTTTCTGTCCTGACATAAGTGCATTAAACATCACAAAAGGTGCTTAAGCAAGTGGAACAAAATGAGATATTTGTGCTTGGCAAGAACGCTCCAGAGTGCAGCCTGTAAAGCAGGAAATTAAAAACTTGAGAGGGAACCTGAGATAGAGCTATTTGATATGGCACAGAAAAGAGTTTTTGAGAAAATACCACAAACTGAATTAAAGAGAGATAGTCAAGCCAGGAGCCCTATGAAATATAACCTTCTGTGAGGTCACCTGCATGGCTTTTGTCCTGAACTTGTCTGCTAGGCTGCAGGACAGAGAATACTGAAATGGGTCAGTGACTGGCCCCTGGGAATCCCCAAGTGCTTCAAGCTACTTTGAGGATGATACTGATGAGATCCAACTATGGTTCACACTTGCTGATTGTCTTTTCTTTCCAGTAGGATACTGGGAATTCATGAGATCCCCAAGCAGCTGACATTCCACACATAACATTTCTGGTGATTAGTTCAGTAAAAAATCATGTGGCATGATCTAGTCCAAACACGGCACATCTCTTCAACTAGAAGTTCTGAGATGGATTTTCTCTCCTGCTGTGAATGGTGTCGTGCAGTGTGCACATGTGAGGTCCAAGGCTTGGACTTTTGCCTGAGGATAAGGTCAATATATTGAAGAAAGCAGAGCTGATGGAATTATAGAGAAATGGAGCCAGAGTTTCACAGATCAAACTGTGCCTGAAGCCCATCCTAACATAGAGCTTTCAAAGTTCCTGATGTGACAGCCAGTGCATTCTGTTTATTTAAGCCAATTAGCGTAAGTCACTAAAGGTGACTTAACTGAAACATTTATAGATTATACTTTTTATTTATCAAGGCTCTCTCTCAGCTGATAACAGTTGAGCCTTACACCAGCCCAATGTGGAAAGAATTGTTGTCACTTCCATTTTATTCACTTAATTCCATGTCTTCTGACTGTAGGTTCTGAGCCTTTCTCATAGCATGATCTTGTGTTGAAATGGCATTCATCCTGGTAAATTCTAACAGAGACAATGTTGTATGACACTGTATTGACTGCCAGTAGCAACTTCCTATCTTCACACCATTTTTAAAAATAAAACATTTTTTCTTTGCCTCACTTTGCCTTTTCTTCTTTTCTTTTTCCTCTTCTCTTCTCTTCCTTCCTTCCTCCTTCCCTCCCTCCCATCCTCCCTCCCTCCATTCCTTCCTTCCTTTCTTCATTCTTCTCCTTTTCCTCCTCCTCCTCCTTCTTCTCCTTCCTATCTTTAGTGACTTCATGATTAAGTACAGGCCAACTAGGCTTAAATGAAGTTCTTTAGAAAGATGCTTCAAGCTACTCTTGGGAGAGGAAGGACTTTCTCTCTCCTTCTGATGTCCTCATCCATCCAATTTTGAATATGTCATGGCCCCATGATGCTGGGGCCATGACAGCCCAAGGATTTTGAAGATGAAGAATAGAAAAGTCTGGTCTGAGATGACATCATGGGGTAGCCGAACTAACACTAACAATCTCCTTCCTCCATCATTCTGGTTATGTAAGAAGTATAAAATTTAGTTAAGCCACAACTAGTCAAGATTTCCACTATTTACAGCCAAAACATTCCTAACTCATACATATTGGTGTCTGTAAAATGAACTAATTTTCCTTTGAGAAATATAGATGTATTCAAATCAAAGCACATGAAGCTACAAATTTGATGAATCCTTTGGTCCACAAAATGGTGTTTTTCTAATTTGGGGGTCTATCTTCCTGGGGACCCTCAAGGCTACAGCAGTCTCTGTGATCAATAGTGAACCCTTTCCTTTTTCAAAGGAGGCTCTTAGGTGTAATCATATGATTACAAGACCACTTACCCAAACTGGACCATTGTCAGGACAAGTTAGTAAGAGCAACACTTTGCTCTTCCTTAGACACATGGATTTGTATATTCATAGTCCATATTTTAAAAGCTCAGAGTGCTCTTTTTTCTCATTAAGGTATCTCATCTGTCTCTAAGGAAAGACAGGAAAAAATTTAAGACTAAGGAAAGTATATACTAATGTGGGATAAGGAGACCTGGTCCTCTGAACTGGAAACTTCTAATATCTTAACTGGACATCTGTTAGTAATAGCTGCTTCAAGTTATATCCTCTCCTCTATTGAGTTAGATCCTTAGTTGACTGCTGGGGAACGTGAAGCAGAGATATTAAGTTGCATTGACTGGGCCTTGAAGCAAGTTGGTAAGACCAAAAAAGAGTCCCCAAAGCCCATTTCCCAGTGAAGAGAGATTTCTGCTCCCCCAAATCTTCTTTATGCGAATGTAGATTATTTTGACCATGCTCTTGATTACTGAACACCTATATCAAATTACTTGAAGGACAGAGGGCATAGTGGTTTTTATGGTGGGAAACCAAGAGCTCTACCAATGCTCTTCTCATGGGAGGACACCCATAGATACTACTACAGAGCTCCCAGTAAGGCCTTTGGCAAGGTTTCCAGGGGCTCCCTGTGGTCTCAGCTGCTCTTCTCTGCTGTGCAATGCAACAGGAGCATCAGTTATATCAGCAGATTTGGCTAGAAGGGGATGCCATGGCTTCCTAGTGTAGAGAAGTCATAACATTCATCTTTTAAGCCAGTATGTACCGAGGTTTTCCAATATGGTTCAGCCAAAGACCTGGGAGGAATTATAAATGGGTAGCCAAAGAGTGCTGAGCGGCTTTATTATAGACATTCAAAGACTAATTTTATTTTAGAGGGACTGAAAATGCTCATTAGAAGTAAGATCTACTGCCTGGATTTCTGACATTCCTCCTTCTCTAGAAACTTGGACTTAAGAAACTTGGTAACGTAGAGAGATGAACAGAAACAGTTCAGGGGGATGGGGGGGTGCTGTGATCACTGACTAAGATATACTGGTTTTTGGCACTTGAAGTGCCTCACTTCTGAGCAAGATTATCTCATGCTTCTAACTTCTTTTCATTCTCATTATTATCAAATGTAAAATAATAAAATTTCACCTCTTCCTCCCCCCCCAGAAGTATGCTTGTAATAGTAGAAGTATAAGATGATGGTGTAAGCTGGAACTGCCCATGTAATGCATACATTACAGGGCAGATCCATGTCATCATTCATACATCAAATATTTATTTAGCACATGTTATGTGCCAGAGAGTGTGTTTAGACCACAGGAAATGAAGACCGAAGACATAACCTCTGACTTCATGATGTCTTAGCCTAAGTGGGTTGACAGAAAAGTTAAGATAATTATAAGACTCTTTACCATCAGAATTATCCTGAGGAGAATAAGCACATATCTTCTTTCAAATGTAAGTATTCCAGTAGATTTTAGATCTATCCCAATCAGCCTACTTGTTTATCTTCTCTTCCTTTTCCTATCTATTTTCTTTCTTTCTTTATCGCTCTCTTTTGAGATCACAAGTCTAATTTTAGTTCCCAGTCTTTCTTTGATATGGGCACTAGCATAGCATAGGCAGTCCATGTTCAAGGTTTTTGCTGTCCCGTGATATGTCATACTTAACTGTCACCTTCGCTATTAACATTAACTGAGATATTAATTTGATGCATCTTAATTTATCTTAATCATAGCATAATTTTGATCCTTCAGTGGATACCTCTTTATAATGACACACAGTGCAGAGGAGAAATATTAATAGTATGTTAAGATGTTCTTTTAAAAAATCTCTTTAGTAATTACATGTTTTCTTGGTGAGAATACGCATTTCTTGAACAGATGTAGGCACCCTGATTTCCTTGTTAGCAAATGGATGTTTTGTCTTGATCAATTCTGTCTTTGTCTTGCTCTTGCAAATGAAAATACTTTTGAATTTAAGAAAAGCTTCTCACCAGAAGAATTCTCCCGGGTCTGCTGCACCGTCTAACTAGCAAAGGCTCTGTACTACTAATGGAGGCATGGAAAACATACATTTGAAGGTTTAGTTTGTTCCTTCAGCAGCAGAGTCTGTGGAGAGCTGGCAATCAGGAGGGAAAAGCCAAGATGGGGGCACCTGTACCACCAAAAGAGGTCTGATCTATTTGCAGACCATTCTTTCTATCTCTTCTTCTTATTCACTGAAAAAAGCAGCTGCTTTTTGTTTTTAATATAATGTCTTCCACCACCTGAGCTCCATATCTCTCCTGCACACTCTCACTCCATACACATCGAACACTGAAGAAGATGCACTCTGGACTGCCCCCCCAAATGCACACAACATTGAGATGGGACGGGCATAAAGAATAAACTTGAGGCCCTTTTAGGAAGCATCCCATCTCTCAAGTTCAGTTCCCAGGAGCCTATCGATCTGAGAACAGAATCATTCTAAGCTCCCTGGTTCTGATGTGGGAGAAGGATCAGATGGTGACTGCCACCCCAAGCTTCACTTCTCTCATTAAAAAAAAAGAACTTCCTTCCTCAGCTCCTGGACCACTGGAGGAGTCCTTTGAGCCCCAAAGGCCAGGAGCTCAGGAAAGACAAGGAAAAGCATGGACACACAAGCAGCACATGCCTGGCACCTACTCACCTCCAGGTACACCACCCAGGGCATCACCAGGATGGCCACCAGCAAGTCTGCCACGGCCAGGCTCACCACCAGGTAGTTTGTGGTGGTCTGCAGGGCCCGCTCCCTCAGCACAGCCACACACACCAGGCCGTTGCCAAAGACGATGGCCAGGATGAGCACACAGTAGGAGAGGGCGTAGTAGGCGTGTGGACGGGCCCGGTCAGCACCTGTGAAGTTCTCTGCCCCGCAGGTATAGTTCAGGTGGCCACTCAGCTGGCTTAAGGGTGCCATAGCCCAGAAGGAGGAGTGTGATCCTAAGGGGTGTCCTGGGAGGAAACAGAAAACAACAGAGGCAAAGTCAGACTCTTTGGATCTTGGTTGCTTGGGTAATTTTTTTGGTTTATTGAGTCAACAAATATTTATTGAGCACTTCCTATATAATACCGTTTCTCTACCTTGTTGCTGGAGATACAGCAATGAACAAAACAGATAAAAATTCCTCCTCCATGAAGCTTCCATTCTGGAGAAGAAGACAGATAATATACAAGGTAAATAAAAGATGTAGTACCTTCAATGATGATATGAATTGTGGAGAAAAAGAAATCAGGAAGGGGTAAGAAGGGGGTGTGGACTGCATGTGTGTAAGTTGGTGTCAGTGTGACTTTAACTAGTATGATCAGGAAGCCCTCATGGAGAAACGGGCAATTATCAAAACCTGGAGGACACAGAGAAGCAGAGCACGCAGATATCTGGTGGGAGAGTGGTTCAAGCAGTAGGAGCAGCAGGTGCCGAGAGGAAGGGCTACCACGCAGAAGGGATGATAGGGAGGCCAGCGTGGCTGAAGCCAAGTGAGTCACGGGAGGAGCAGAACAGCATGAGGTAGAGAGGTTGCACAGGCCATCGAAAGGGCCGTACTTGGACTCTGGACACCGCAGGACCTTGTGCACATTACTCTACCTGTCTGAGCTCCAGTTCCCTCCTTGTGAAATGGGGGGAATAGTGGAACATAGCTGTCTAAGTCCATTTGTGCTGCTGGGACAGAATACTCAAGATCGGGTAATGTATAAAGACTGGAAATACATCCTCTCACAGTTCTGGGGTCTAGGAGAAGATCTAAGGTGTGTGGGACCCTGAAACCCAAGCAAAAGTGACTCCTGCTTCCAGCTCTCCCCTGTAAGAGGGCTGCACTCTTGGTCTCTGCTGTGGCCCCAATGTTTGTGTCCTCTCTGAATTCATATGTTAAAGGGTGGTGGTAGGGCTGAAACAAGAGAGAGGAGGGGTCAATGGGAGGTGATTAGGTTATGAGGTCAGAGCCCTCATGAATGGGATTAGTATTCTTATGAGGGACACTCCAGAGAGCTGAACACCTTTTTTCCTACCATGTGAGAACACAGTGGAAAGATAGCTGTCTTGGAACCAGAAGTCAGGACCTCACCAGACATGATTCCGCTGGTGCTTTCATCTTGGACTTCTCAGAAGTAAATTTATGTTGTTTGTAAGTGGCCCAGTTTATGTTGTTTTGGTGCAGCAGCCCAGACAGACTACGATACCCTCTTCTGGCTATATGCTCCCCAATGGATGAGGTCATACCCTCCCAGATCCTCTAAGGGTCTACACCCCATCAGACCACACGCCCAGTGCCAAGATCACAGAATTCTGTGCCGAAACTGCTCAGAACCAGTGTCCAGGGCATCACAGGCCTCATTTTGAATCTGTCACTCTGCAGGCAGACTATGCCATGTGTGTACATGTGTGTGTGTGTGCGTGGTCCCTGGGACCAGGTGGCAGTTTTCGTTGGCACTTGGATGAATACCTTCTGTATAGCTTGAGGTGGGAAAAGAGAAGCATAGGGTCCTTGGGGTGGGACAGAGGAAGGGGCTCAGCTTCTTCTGCACTGTTGCATTGTGTATAGACGTCCTAGGGGCTCAAGAATCCTAAGTTCAAGCCTGGCCCTCCAGAATGCTATGATGGTATATTTTTCAGGGTGGGAGGATTAAACATTTTATTCAATGCTTTGTTGGTTATGACTTCAAAATATTTAAATATAGTATGTATGGGCCTCCATTGGAATTCTTGCTCCAGGCCCTGGTAAACATAGAGGCTGGTTGGTGTCCAGGATTTGTTCTCAATCCTGGCTCTGCAACTCTCCTTTGATTAGGAGACTGGCCTCATCATGGCTGTCATTTCATACTTCACTTTAAGATATTTTAGCTTGGAATATGAAAGTGTTAAAATGAGCAAATAATTGGAAAGAGGTGACCAACTTGGAATATATCAGAGAATTGCTTTAAAAAATTATTCTTTATCTTGGCAAACTGTTTGCACTCAATGTATTTTAAAACATAATAATAATTCTTGATAATAATTATAATTTTCTCATTATTCGGAAAAGGGCAGCTGCTACCCTGGAAATGGTACTGCTGCTGCCAAGAGCTTTTGGAAAAATACAATGCTTTCTGATTTTTCAAGGATATTTCCACTTTTAAGGCAGGCTTGTGCTCAGATGACTGTCCTTTCACAACTGCGCCACCTTGGAAGGCAGTGGCCAGAATCCTCCTTCCCTGGGTTGGCTACTGATGTCTTAGCCTCATCTTGCCCGCCATTTAAGAGGGAAGTAAAAACTTGTGATGTTTGTTACCATTTTGCTGGACTGTTTACTCTGCCGAGAGGTTGTCAGCTACTTAAAAATAGTACAGCTTAGTGTCCATGGCTAATTAGATAAAGGGGAACCCTCAAGTCTGAAAATCAATTCTGAGCCTGATGTTGGAATCACAACTCCATAGGTTTCTGATTTATTTTTTTCACATTGTACTGTCTCAAGTCTTATGTTCTTTATAGCAGCAGGTGGGGGTAAGCTGAAGTTGTCCAGGCAGTTTCTGACAGGTTGTGGATGAGTGAGATGAAAGCAGAGATGAGTGAGATGCTAGAATACTCCCTACCTCTCAGCTAATTGTTTCAGCTTCCTCCCTCCTTAGATTTTTCCTCCCACCCTGTGTGTTGCTTACACAACACAGAGCTCAGCTGGGCTTTTTTCTTTCTTTTTTCCCTCTGATAGATAGACTAACAGATAGCAAACTGGTCTCAGGTAGAGAGAAGCAGAGAGTCTAGAGAGTTCCTTAACTCAACAATCACTCTCTAAGTAACTCATAAGTGTAGGCTGGTTTCCTCATCAGCAAAATGGGGATGATCGTACCCATTCCCCAGGGTTATTGTGAAGATTAAATGAAATTATGTATGTAAAGCTTTGGCACTATTGACAACTTGGGATGGATAATTCTTTACTGTGGGGGTCATCCTGAGCATTGTAGGTTATTTATCAGCATCCCCAACACCTACCTACCAGGTGCCAGTATCATACCCCCCCCAGCCCCCAAGTCATGACAACCAAAAATGCTTCTGAACATTGTCAAAAGAATCACTGCCCCAGCATAATGTCCGGCAAATAGCACCTGAAATAGAGTAGCTTTATTGTTAATAGAAAAGCAGGAAGAGGTGAATGGGTCAAATAAGCTACAGCTGGAGAGTGTCTAATGAACTTGGGAATGAGCACATCACTGGACCAGCAGAGTGCTGGGTGTTAAAAGTAGATGTGGGGGTGAGAAAGTATAGAAGGCAAAGACTGGAGGATTACTGCTGGCTTCACTCTTTTTAAAGATTCATTACATGCAGCACTATGTACAGATTTTAATGAACCTTTAACTTTCTTATAAAGTATCGATTTATCTTGATCTTTTATAGTCTGTTTGAGCACCTCTCAGAGTGAGTGCATAATCTATTTTAAAAAGCAGAGGAACAGTGAGTGGTCAGGCCCCCATCAGCTATGACATACATCCTTCTCTGTTGCTGTTCAATCCTTTGGTACTGACAATCTGCCTGGAACATTTGTGGGATTTATAGACTCTTAATTATTTATTCTCTTTCCTTAAGGATATTGAGATAAGCAAAAAACAAACACAACAAAAGCACCCTGAGACCTCAACCTGCTTCTAAAGGTGACTACTTCTGGGTTGCTACTGTGTGTCAGATGCTAGGACTTTACACGTATTATCTCATTTTAACATTTATTGCAGCCATAAAAGTCTATATCCTTTTGTGGATTAAAAAACTGAGACAGAGGTTCAGCAACTTCTTCAAGATTACACAATGTATAAGATGCTCGTTTGAGCCAAGCTTTGATCTCGGGTCTCCCTAAAGACAAAGCTCACAATTCATCCCATCTGTCTGTAGAAGTTGAAGTCACGAGTCATTCACAAGTGGAGATAAGTTTTCTTCAACCCGGAGCAAAACCCCTTTCTAGAAGGGTTCCACGACTACAGCTTCACTGAGTTCACAGATCACCTACCTCTTGCTACCTCTAATTTTTCACTCAGTCACATCCTGACCACCCATCTCCAGAACTTTTCTGGCCTGGGCTTCAATTCAGACTTGCTATAATGCTGGATAAAATTAATAATTATAACTCAACATTTGTAAACATTATCATATTTAAACCTTGCAAATGAAGGAGATAGGTGCCATCATCATCATCTCATTTTTGCAGATAAAGAAAGTAAGGCCCAGAGAGGTTAAGCATCTTGCTAAGGTCACAAACCAGGAAATGATAGAGTTGATTCAATCCAAGATCTGTCTGATTCCAGAGCTCATATTCTTAACTATGCCACTTTTGGGGTAAGGCAGACAAACATGAAATGGGTACTAATTTTAAAATCTCGCTTGTTCAGAGTATCTTGTGCAGATCATCTGACTAAGCTCAGTGAAGTCAATGCAGGTGCACGCTGCTGATAGAACCAGTGGGAGTTACATTGTCATTATTATTAGAGGTAGTCTTTAGCATTTCTATGACATTTTATTCTTGCAAATTGCAATCTAGTGTATTTACCTAATGAAGACTCAAAAGTACATTGAATATATAGTATATTTATATATGTGTATTTGGGCACATTTACATTGTTTGGTAGATGTACAGAAAAAAACTATAGCTGTTTATTGGGATCCAGTAGCTAAGATAATATCATCTTTTTTCCTCATTAAAACTGCTCAGCAAAGCAGAACACCCTCACTTTCCCTTACAACCTCTGAAGACTGAGCACACTGCTGTTATAATCAGAGATAAGATAGGAATTCAGCAGATCAGGCAGTCAATAAGCAAATATTGGTAACGAATTTTAATGAATTAGAAACTGAATTTATTGAGTAGAATCTATTTGGAATCTGCTTTAATTCGTATTCTTTCTTAAGCAGCCTTCTGTATAGATGCTTTAATATCAGGCACTCATTTGGATACTGTCAGTATTTTCCTTGCTCAATATCCCTGCTACTGCTAACCATGCAGACTTGAAAATATACAACTATAAATAAACGCGTGCTTGAGGAAGAATCTTCCTCAATTATCTCTGCTTCTCTTTGTCTATCAGAGATTCTAATGTCACGTCAAGCAGCTGTTCTTCACTCTTACCTAAGGACAGACGTTTTACTGACCTTTTAGTATCAGTAAGTGAAAGGCTTCACCAACAAAATGCAAACGAGCATGGATGAGTTTAGAATCCAAGTTCCACTTTGCTCTTTCTGCATTATTTTTTGTGTGTGCATTTTGATGATGTTCAACTAAGCTAAATGAATGAACTGGAGGAAATGCCTAATTGCAATTATGTCCATTGACCCTATAAGCTATGATAAGTAATGAAAGTCCCACAATTAAATAACAATATGCTAAAAATCATATATCATCATAAAAACATACACAATCATTATTGCCACTACACATCTCTGTTGGGAATAATTGTATTCTGACTTGGAAATAGGCTGACTTTAAATAGAGCCATTGAAAACAATGCCTCTCAAAACCCTCAGCCCTGGATTACTAGGGTATTGAATTGGGGAGTTTAAAATAACAGACCCTTACAATTAAGTAAAACCCTTAAGAGGAATACAATCAACTTCCATGCAAATCCCAGGAATAATAACAGCTTTTTGTTTTATATCTTTTAATCCTGCCTTGATATAGCTTCTACAACCCATGAGTATACAATTTCAGGGAAAAAAAGAAAAGAAAAAAATAAGAGAATAGGTTTTTACTGTCTAACCACTTAGAAAAAAATAAAAACAGTATCTTTAGGGTTTTAGGTTTTTAAATAAGAGCATGTATAGAGTTTTACTGCAAATTCTTAGCAAGCCACAGAACCCCAAGCTGATTAAATAAATTTCCAGGAAAACATGATGTACTAAATTAAAAACAAAATGAAAAATTACTTACCCTGAAAATTTCTTCTGATTTCTGGAGACTGTGGAGTTTAGCACTTCAGTCCCTGCAGCCATTTACTGACAGCAGACATACCCAAGCAAAGCAAACTTTGCCTTTCCCAGGACACGGAAACTATGTACATGAACAGAAAGAAAATCACCCATTTTTGCCTCTAAGGTGAAATTACTTGTGTGCTGCTTTTCCAGCTACCCTATTAGACCTTGGTGCATGTTTTATAGCTGCTTTTGAATACATCCTTTTTTTTTCTAGAGGATTTGGGAGGGATCCTAAACTAAACGTTGCTAGGGTCACCCGCCGAGAGGTTCTGTCCTTGGTGCTGAAAGAGAGCTGGAGTAGGCATGAGCAGGATCTGTCTTCCTCGCTCTCCTTCCCCTCTGTGCTTCTGTCTGCTCCGGTTCTGTGCTTTTTAGTACATGTGTATTTTTTCCTCAGTACCTTTTAAAATTCCAGTCTTCCCACTTTATTTACCTTTATTATTTAATTTTTCTTAAATAACTCTCACCGTCCTCAGTTTAATTGACGTTAGCTTTCAGTGGGTACAAAGACGATTAGCTCAGAAGAAAGAACAGATCAACAAATTGATACACAAGCGGTTAAAGGAAATCAGTACAGTTTAAAACGTAATTGGCAGAATAATTGAACTTGGAAGTATAAGCTTGTCCAAGGGCAAAAGGTTAAAGGAACTATAATACAGTGAAAGCAGAAACTGAGGCACGGAGCATAGCTGGTAATAAAGATGAAATAAGGTTAATTGTATGAGAAACGTCAAGTGTTTATTTAATAGCAATTATTGTTTTCAGAGAACATTACAAACATTTCCCAATTTATTCTTACTGTTCTTCTGTAATATATGTGAGTATTCTTTCTTTCTTTATTTTTTTAAACTCAGGTTTAGAATGAGCTAAAGTGAGATGCAACTAAGGGCAATATTTGCAAAAGTCAGTACTAGAAACAGATAATCTTAATTTACGGTCACCTTTTCATTTAAAATTTTATTGTGGGGGTGCGGTGCCTGTAGCTCAAAGGAGTGGGGCACCAGCCCCATATACTGGAGATGGTGGGTTCAAACCCAGCCCTGGCCAAATAAATAAATAAATAAAATTTTATTGTGGGATCCCAACTATTTTCTGTTCTCTTGTTTTAATTTTTTTTCCCTCATTTTGGACAGGATGGTAATTCTTTCACTATTTTCTCTGCCAACAGTGGATGTGCTTGGCAGCTGTGGTGCAGACCTTCACAGGGAAGCTAGTCCTTATTGACTATGATGGAGACCTCTGCTGGTTGAGAAAGAGGCAGCAGCAGCAACAAGGTCAATACTGCTATTATTAACAACTCTAATTTATTGAGCACGTACTAATAGCTAGTCACCTTAATGCATTGCCTCTTTCAACCCTTTCAACAGCCCTACAAAGTAGGTGCTACTTTTACCATCCTTAATTTATAAATAGGGAAATTAAGTCTTAGAACTGTCAACCATTTCTGAAGGTCACATAGCTAACAAGTGGTGGAGCCAGGATTTGGATCTAAACATCTTAAGTAACGTAACAATTATGATATAATTCTTACAAAGGTGGAAAATTTCATATTTCCTGGGAGACTGACGATATGTCAGAGATATTATTAATTATAATAACAAGAATATTAACAATTCTTTATATCAATATTATGATATAAAGAATTCAATTATATCAATATTATAACATAATATTTGAATGATGACTTGTTTAGAATAAGTCATGTTCTTCTTATAAACTTCTTAAAGTGGCTATTATGGACTAAACTGTGTTCTTCTAAAATCCGTATGTTGATGCCCTAACCTTAGAATGTGACTACATTTAAAGACAAGATCTTTAATGTGTTAAGTTAAAATAAGACCTGAAGGGTATGCCCTAACCCAGTATGCCTGGTGTCTTTATAAGAAGAGGAAAAGACACCAGAAATTCACGCACAGAGGAAAGGCTATGTGAGGATCCAGCAAGATGGTGTCTGTCTGTCAGTCAAGGATGGGGACCTTAGGAGAAATCAACCTGCCAGCCTGTTGATCTTGGCCTTCTAGTATCCAAAACTGTGCAAAAATAAATTTCTCTTGTTTAAGCCACATGGTCTGTGGGATTTTGTTATGGCAGCCCTAACAAATTAATAGAGAGGCTTAGAGAGGCTAGGTGTCATATCCAAGTTGCTTATGATTTCTTTGGCATAACTATTTTAGGTATATAGTTTATTGAATTTGCCCTAAGGCTGGAACTTCCAGCTTGAATGTGAACTCCCAGGCTCTTCCTCCCTTCGATTAGGAAGAGACTACGCACTAGTAAAGCTTGCTTTGTCTGAAATACAAATGCAGGGAGGGAGGGGTGTTTGAGCAGAGTGAAGCAGGAGCATTCTAAGGATTTCATGGGTTCATAATGCTCATCTTCAGTATCATAGTTTTAACATTTAGTATTGTATCTTTATTTTCTTTAATATTTCAAAGTAGTGTGCCTAATGATAATGAAGCCTTGATAATGCATGAATATAGCAAGAAAGGCCTTACTTCTAGACTTTCTGTGTTAAGAACACATAGTATATCCTCACAGGGTAGCTATAATTGCTGGCAGGATTTTCCCTAGCATCTTTATAGTGCCTTTCTTTGGCAAAGTTCAAAAGAAGATAAAGAGGGATAAAGACTCTTATTCTAATTCGGTGTAGGAGCAACAGACAGAGAAATTAACTGACATGCCCAAATTCACACATTTAGGCAGCAACCCAGTCTCAACTCAGCTGTCTCTCTGGTAGACATCCTGATTCTTTTGGTAAATGGAAAGGGATTGGTGTAGAAAATAGAAGGAAGGGGAGAGGGGGAGAATGAGCTGGTCCTTTCTTTCAGGACTCTATTATAGGTGAAGATTGGTAATTGTTCCTTTTAACCTAGCACTTTTCATTCATATTCACAACACCAAACAGGTTTTATTTTTTTAAGTAAATGAAACTCTTATTCATGATTGGCATTGAAGATTTTGAGATCTGCCTTCTGGGAAGAACTCCAGGACGCCTACAGAACAGACACGTCTGGGTAGAAATCAAGAAAAGTACAGATCATTTTCCTCATCTTCCTTCCAGGAACTCATCCCAATAGCATAAGTGGAACATTCTCATGTACCAGGCAATGGTGCTTCATGAGGAAATCTTTGTCTTTTGCACCTAAAGTGAGTGGTGTAGAGGAAGAGTGGAGAGGTAGTGAGTTTCCAATGTATAGGAATGCTCAGTGGTTGTGTTTGAAAGGAAGTTATGTGAATTTTGTGGTAGAAATATTTCTCTTCTGGTCTTTGAAATGCTGCTTCAGGGAAAGATGCAGAAAACCTTGCCTCATGCACCAATCATTGAGTATGCCATGACTTTCTCACATTGCTTTAGACTCCCATGTCCCACTTATCAGGACAATGTGGAGACCAAAAGAAGAAGTGTGAGGAGTCAATTTGAAGGACCCTATGTGAACAGAGGGACCTTTTGTTTCCATGTCTCATTCTATAATTACTAGCATTTGTTTACTGGGAGACCTGATTGTCATGATGATCTTAAAATTGCAGGGATACTGATCAGGCCCGAAGAACAGCCCCAAGTGTATTTTTCACGGGAGTTAGACCTCAAATTGTAGGAGTAGAAACATAAGTTGGCAAATGGAAGATCAGGCTGTATGATTGCTTCTGTAAGTCAAGGATATCCAAAAGAATTAAAAACAGGGTCTCAGAGAGGTGTCTGTACACCCACATTCACATCAACATTATATATAATAGCTAAAATGTGGAAGTAACCTATCATCCATAGGTGGATAAGCAAAATGTGATACATATGAACCTGCAATGGAATATTATTCAGCCTTGAAAAGGAAGGACATTCTGACATATGTTTCATTATAAATGAACTTGCCCCTAGTCCTCACCCCCTGTCCTCTCTGATGAGATCTTGTATTTTATCTCCTTTTTAGACTTCTATCTTTACTCTTTAACCTATTTCCCTCTTATTTTTTCTAATCTCCATTTTAATTATCTGGTCTTTTATTCTTTTTCTCAATTCTTCCAATATGTTTTATATTTCTTTTTTTCTTTCCTAAAATATATATACATGGCAATGGGAATGGGCTAGCATTAGAGAATTTTGCATTTTAATAAATTTAGCATTTGTTCATAAAGCATTTGGGGTGGATAGGTATGATAGGTGGTATTTTCTAAAGATGATCATGATCTTATGCTCCATTCCTCATGCTCTTATAGAATTTGGCATTCCACCCTCAAGAGGTAGAGTCTTCCATCACTCTTCTTGTAGTCCTTTATGACCATGTCAATTAATAACAGAATGTACCATAATTAATAGCACAGGCTTGGTCATAAAAATGCTATTTACCAGAAAGTGCCAAAAAATGTATACACATTTTGAGAAAGGAAAAACTGTATTAAAATTGTAATACACAAGTCATGTTTGACTTCTGCAATTATAAGAGGTACTCAAGTGTGACTTGTATTTATCTTCTGTTATCTGTGTATAATGAGTATTACAATTTTAACACAATTTTTTTCTTTTCTTAAAATGTATATACAATTTTTTTTGGCACCTTCTGTCTTTGTTCTCTTGAGATACTTACTCTTGAAAAGCAGTGATCATGCTATGAGAAAGCTTGAGGAGCCCATGGAGGTGTCATATATAGAGGATCCAAGATTGTTGTCCCACAGCTCTGGCTGAGCTCACAGCTAATTCACAGCTAAAGCCAGCATCAACTAGCCAACCACACAGTGAGTCATTTTGTAAGTGGCTACTCCAGTCCCCATTTAAATTGTACCAGTTGATGCCATGTGGAACAGAGATAAGTTATCTCTGCAAAGCTTTGCCCACATTTCAAATTCATGAGCAAAGTAAATATTTGATATTGTTTTAAGCCAATAATTTTGTTATGTAGCAATAGATAATAAAGCAAGACTCAGTCTTTCTAGAAAGTGTCATATTTAGTGTTCAGAAAGATCACATCTTCAATTCTATTGAGTCCCATCTCATTTTGAGGCAACTGCCATTTAATTATTCAGTGTGTTTGGTTTGAATCTCAAATGCTGTTTATCTTACCTTATAAATTTTATAAAACCTTTTCCCTCAAAATCTGGGACCAAGGACCAGGACCAGGACCAGGACCAGCAACATTAGCTTCACTTTGGAAGTTGAAATGGAGAATCTTAGGCGCCACTCTAGACTTATTGAATCCAGAATTTGCATGATAACAAGACATACCATTAATATTTAAGGTTGGAGAAGCAGTAGTATAAAGAATAAGCCTATAAAACAGAGGCACCTCTAGACACTAGACAGATAATTTATTATTTTCCATTTTCTTTTTCAGTTTTTTTTTGTTAAAATACTTCTAACATGAAATCTACCATCTTAACCATTTTTAAGTGTATAGCTGAGTGGTGTTAAATGCATTCATAATGTACAGCAATCACCACCACCCATATCCATAACTCAATCTAGCCTGTAAAACTGAAACTCTATATCTATTGAACAATAATTCTCTATTTCCGTCTTTTCCTCCAGTCCCTGGCAACCACCAATTATCTGTTTTTGTGATTTTTGACTGCTGTAAGCACCTCATAAAAGTGGAATCGTAGGAATTTTGATTTGTCTTTTCATGACTGTCTTAACATAATGTCCTCAAGTTCATTTATAATGAAGCATAGCTCAGAACATCCTTCCTTTCCAAGGCTGAATAATATTCCATTGTGGGTATATATGTATCACATTTTGCCTATCCACCTACAGATGACACTTAGGTTACTTCTACATTTCAGCTATTATACATAATGTTGCTGTGAATATGGGTGTACAGACACCTCTCTGAGACCCTGTTTTCAATTATTTTTGATGTATATCCAGAAGTGGAATTGCTAGGTCATATGTAACTCTATTTTTAATTTTTTGAGGTATTATGATATTGCCGTATCATTCACATTCCCATTAATAGTGCACAAGAGTTCCAACTTCTCCACATACATACAAATACTATTTTCTGTTTTTGTTTTTTTTTTTCAAACAGCCTTCCCAATGGGTATTGGGTGGTATCTCATTGTAGTTTTTTTTTTTTTTTAATTAAATCATAGCTGTGTATATTAATGCAATCATGGGGTATAATGCACTGGTTTCATATACAATCTGAAATATTTTTCTTTCTTTTTTTTTTTTTTTGCAGTTTTTGGCTGGGGCCGGGTTTGAACCCACCACCTCCGGTATATGGGGCTGGTGCCCTACTCCTTTGAGCCACAGATGCTGCCCATCAATCTGAAATATTTTTATCAAACTGGTTAACATAGCCTTCATGGCATTTTCTTAGTTATTGTGTTAAGACCTTTATATTCTGCATTTAGTAAGTTTCAACTGTACCATTTTAAGATGCAACATAGGTGTGGTCCCACCAATTACCCTCTCTCCACCTATGCTCCCCCCCTTGCCACGTTTCCCATATTCTTGTGCTATAACTGGGTTATAGCCTTCATATGAAAGCCATAAATTATAAATAAATATAATATAACAATATTATTTTTATAATAAATATATAAATATATTTTTATAATAAAGCTATAAATTATAAAAGCTTCACAGTAGGGCTGAGTACATTGGATACTTTTTCTACCATTCTTAAGATACTTTGCTTAGAAGAATATGTTCTAGCTCCATCCATGTAAAAATGAAAGAGGTAAAGTCTCCATCTTTCTTTAAGGTTGCATAATATTTCATGGTGTACATATACCACAATTTATTAATCCATTTGTGGGTCAATGGGCACTTGGGCTTCTTCCATGACTTAGAAATTATGAATTGGGCTGCAATAAACATTCTGGTACAAATATCTTTGTTATAATGTGATTTTTGGTCTTCTGGATATATACCTAATAGAGGAGTTATAGGATCGAATGGCAGGTCTATTATTAGATCTCTAAGTATTCTCCAAACATCTTTCCTAAAGGAATGTATTAGTTTGCATTTCCACCAGCAGTGTAGAAGTGTTCCCTTTTCTCCACATCCACGCCAACATCTCTGGTTTTGGGATTTTGTGATGTGGGCTAATCTTACTGGAGTTAGATGATATCTCATAGTTTTGATTTGCATTTCTCTGATGATTAAGGATGATGAGCATTTTTTTAATGTGTCTGTAGGCCGTGTGCCTGTCTTCTTCAAAGAAGTTTCTCTTCAGGTCCCTGCTCACCCTGAGAAGGGATCACTTGTTCTTTTCTTG